>ML660214.1:6152940-6190875 GCA_007570785.1 Antilocapra americana
GAGGAAACCAGAATTGAAAGAGACACATGTACCCCAATGTTCATCGCTGCATTGTTTACAATAGCCAGGACATGGAAGCAACCTAGATGTCCATCAACTGACGAATGGATAAGAAAGCTGTGGTACATATACACAATGGAATAGTACTCAGCATTAAAAACAAATTCATTTGAATCAGTTCTACTCAGGTGGACGGAACTGGAGCCTATTATCCAGAGTGAAGTAAGCCAGAAGGAAAAACAACAATACAGTATACTAACGCATATATATGGAATTTAGAAAGATGGCAGCGAGAACCCTGCATGCGAGACAGCAAAAGGAACATAGACGTATAGAACAGTTTGTGGACTCTGTGGATGAGGGCAAGGGTGGGATGATATGGGAGAATGGCATTGAAACATGTTAATTATCATATGTGAAATCAATCACCAGCCCAGGATTGATGCTCGGGGCTGGTGCACCGAGATGTCCCAGGGGGAGGGAATTGGGAGGGAGGAGGGAAGGGGGTTCTGGAGGGAGAGCATATATAAACCCATGGCGGTTTCATGTCATTGTATGGCAAAACCAATAAAAATAAATAAATAAATAAAGTCTGTCTACTGATTTGTTGATATACCCTGCTCACTGACCCAAGAGGTGAAGCTTAATTCCCATCCCCTTGAGTGTGGGCTGCATTTAGTGATTCAGTTCTAAAAACTGGATACAGCCGGAGTAAAGGGAAGTCACTTCTAAGATTAGATCATGAAAATAGTATGGCTTCCATCTCTGGTGTTCTTTCTGTTGCTCTCTCTTTGATCCCTCTTTTTAGGAAAAGCCATATTGGGAGAAGCCCCAGGGAGGATCCTACAGAATAAGGAACTAAAGTCTCCTGCTGGTAGTAACATAAGTGAGCCTGGAACGTCAAGCCTTGGGCAATAGTTTGAAAGCATCTCATTAGAGGTCTTGAGCAAGAACCACCTCATTCCTATATTCTTGACTCTCAGCAACTATGTGATATATATACTTGTTGTTTTAAGTTGTATATTTAAAAGTTACTATGGAGGAATAGATAATTCACATCATAAATAACGAAAGAAACTGATTCAAGGAAATGATAAAATAATCAGACAAGAAAACAGGTATTGAGGAGTTGTGTTCAACTCAGCCATTTCATCATGGAGCATAGCTTCCTGGCTCCTTACTCGTGAATTACTCAACCCCAGTTTCCTATTAAATTCTAGTAATGTCTGTCATCATCCTACCCATCTCGTGGCTTATTCAACTGTACAAAGGCTAGTATCACTATTGGTAATATCTATATTTTAACTGGATTTTATATAAAACTTCTTAAATCACTCTAAAATATTTCTAAAATGCAAAAATAGTTAAATCTTTTTGTGTTTGGTATTATTTTCTTTCAATGTAAGGACAGCTAAATCTAGAGACTTTTGAACATTTAAAAAAGAAGTATTTCTTGCACCTGAAACCATATATCAACTTCAGGAAAGGAAGATTTGGCAACTGTTTCTAAGTTGATCACTCTTCCAGTAATAAAAAAAATGGCACATTTCCCAGACTGAAATAATTATTTTAATCTCAATCAATTACTCTTTCCTTCTCTCATTCCCCCCTGTATCTCTCTCTCTCTTTGGATATATGGGGCAAAAAGTTTCTTAATTGAATAGCAATCAAGAGATATCACTAATTAATAGATCAGGAATCTATTGCTTCCCACAGGTGAGCGTGAGAAAGAAGAAAAATTACAAAATATATTTTGTCCACTTTAATTTCCAAAGAAATACATGATGGCTATAACAGTTTGCTTTGTTACTGGAAAAGGAATGAGTAAAGAAAACACTTTAAAAGAATATTCACAATAATTGCATATACCTGCATTTAGAATACAATCCTGCAATTGGTTGCTAAGACCTACTGGAACATAAGAGGAAACCTATTAAATACTGCACATTTTTTACATGGAGAATTACCCATTTGTGATTTTTAAAAAATGTTAAATTCTTTAATTTTGTCAATTTTTGTGAATTAAAATAACAGCTTAATATGTAAGTTGAGGTCAACCTTTCTCAAAAAGAAAACAATCAATAATTTATCATGTCTCTCTAGATTCATATAAGTCCATTATAAAGGTTATGTTGTGATTTTTTCCTGTTAGGGTTTTCATCAAAATGGCTTATTATGAGAAACGTATGAGAAAATTCAAATCCATTAGAGAATTTCAATTATGTAAAGCACTTCAACACTTTACGAAGAATACATATTTCACAATCTAAGCTTGACTACTTGAAAGTTGATTTCATAAAACTGCCAGAGTCTAATAAGTTAGGATAAAGACCCCTTCTTTCCTAATTTTTAAAACAGTATCATCCCACATTTCTAGTAGTCCCTTTTCTCTTTTTCACATCTAAAATAGCCTTCTGGACTCTCTTTTTACTCTTCTTCTCACCAAAAATGTGATATTTGGTCCTACACATATTTTCAATTTACAGGTAAGAAAGGGGGAAAATTCATTGAGAAAAGAGATGAGAATTACAGTCTTCACTTTGATAGTATCTCTGGGACCTTGGCCATATTACTTCATTCTCCATAGATTCATTTTCTTCGGCTACCAAATTAAGCTTTGTTCCAGTTCTTGTTCAGCTACAACATTTTATAACTGTCAAATCTGATATCCAAATCTTACCACATTTCCTTAGTTGCAAATTTTCTGGTATTTCTCTCGTTCTGCACATTTTTCCACTTGCTGTTGCTTCAAATTCAAATTCCCTTAAACTAATGAGAAAGGTCTGCCTACATAGACATTCCTTGTTTCCCCTGGTAAGGATGCCAATATGTCCACTACCCAGACTTGGAAATCCGTAATTCTTGTCTTAACCTTCCCTTCTTCTTCAACATTAAATGAGATGCAAAATTCACTTGACATTTTCATTTCTGTCTCTTTTCAGTCTAGTATCTTTCCATTTGCATCACACTATTTCTGATTTTTATTGCTACTCACTAGACCACTACTAAGGTTCCAACTTAATTTCCCTGCCTACAGAGTCCCCACCACCCAGTGACAGACTGGAAGTATCACTGGGAAGCAGGGATACTGACATTCTAACTTCTGAGCCCCATGGTATACAGGGCAATATTTTAGAATTAAAGATGGTATCAGTTAGCCCAAACTTTTGAGTATCTCACAAACTGATTTAAATTATATTTATATTAAAAGTATCATATAAGTATATTAAGAGTCATCACAAAATGACACAAAGCAAATATTTTCCCAGCCCTGAGTCATGGCTCACTCCAATAAGAATTTGTTGAGCATATTTCATGTAGCAGACATTAAGCTAGATATTAAGTAAATAGAGATCACTATTCTCTGCACTGGAAACTTCACTACTTGGTACAGAGCAGACAGAACTGTAAACAAAAATAGAACACAATATAACCAGAACAAAAGCCCGTATTGGAGAAGAAATGCACTTTATGCCTTGCATTTAGCTTTTCCCCCATTCAACTACCAAGGAAGAATATTTTTAATGCAAACAAAGTAGCTACCCTGTATTTATCCTGTTACTTTGCTGCAAGAATTTAGTGAAACATATTAATTTTAAAATACTCAAGAAACACACAGTAACACTGGAATGCAACTACAGACACTGTGATATTGTGACTTTGAAAGCTGAAATTGAGTTTTATTTTTAAATAAATTATAGTCTTTAAAAATTCAATAATAAAAATATTTATTGAAATTATGATCATGAAATCAAAATATATGTGGAGATGACAGATAAAAAGAACTTGATTAGTAATTAAAACAAATCCCATTTAGATATGTGTTTCTAAACTTTCCACTATTAAATCTCAATACAATCCTGGAAGTACTAGATATAGAGAATTAAATCTAGAATATTATTAAATACAAATGAAACACATACAAATTAAACACATAATTCTTGATAAATGACCTGTGTTTCCTCAATATTCTAGTTTTATTGCAATTATAAAGAGATAAATGCCTAGGTAAGCTCTTTAAAACTGCAAGAAAACTAGATGGAATTTCAAGGTAATTCATTAGTTTTATAACGTTCCTATTATATCCACATAAACATTTCTATGAATACATGAATGTATTCTATGAATACATCCAACACATTCACTACTTTTATTTTAGAATTCATTCAGAGGAGGGGAGAGGGAGGGAAAGTGAGAGATATCTCTAGTAGGTATTTTAACATCTAGAATTGTCAACATTCCTAGAGAACTTCACAAGTAAAACTAACCTTCTGTACACACAAAATTTAGTACATCCTAGAATCATATGTGGAAAGAAGTTTGGTGAACCAAGAAGTAATCAGATAGACACCTATCAGACGCATTACTATTGAACTAACTTTAATGAGATGAAATACCTCTGATAGAAATCTTGTTAAGAACAGGGATGAATTACATGCAAATAGGCCCACAAAAGATGCTAGAATAAGCTGTGTGAACACCTCCAAGACCTAGAATGATGGTCAAAGAACACAACACAGTGACTATCGATTTGAGTCACATAGCAATTAAAAAATTCTATAAGAGCCTTTACCATGGAGAAACTTGATGGAGCAATAATTTACCAATTTCTTGTTAACTGCTTAATGTATAGGCCAATGTGGGAAAATTAGATGAATTGTCACTAGGTATCTGAAAATCATAGAACTAACAAAAGATGATGCTTCTGAAAGAAGAAGCACCACCTAAGGGAAAAAAAAAAAAACTTCTTGATTAATCTACTGCCTGAAACACACACTTCCTCTCATTTTGACATCTGCTACTTGTATATTCACAGGAAAAAGACAAGGAACACGTACACGTAATGAAAGAATAATACTTTCATATCTTATAGCCTTAAATATAACCAGATACCTAGTGAGCTATTTTAATAAGGTGGTGAACACAGAATATTCCCTAAAGAAATGAAAGACAAAAATCTAAGTGCTCCCAACTAGAAAGATAGGATCAATCCAATGAACAGCTGAACAGGCTGCATCTGAAACCGCTCACTGATCATGTCACCAAATTGGTATTTTGAACCCATCAGAGATCCTTTCCAAAATTACAGGTATTTAACAAAACATACTTACTTAGAAAAGAGATGATTAAAAAAATCAATATACCATTCACTTTTTAAACAATACTTCAAAAAGACAAGTAAAAATTGAAAGATATCCCCAAGAGTGAGTGTGAAATAGTATCAAGGGCTTTTCTGGACTAAGAGCCAGACTTTTAATGGCTACACTCCTTGCTTTCCGTCAGTTATTAACTTGATTGATTTGGAAGAGAAGTCAGTCAGCTTCCTAGGCTGTTGGTCCATTTGTGAGCCTTGATACCAGTTCTCCCTTCAATTATAACAGGTTCCACCTTGTTGACCTAAGCTTTTGTTCCATCAAAGAAGCCTCAGCTCTAAAGTACATTAATATAAAATGACTGCAGAAAATATAATAAACAGCAAAATAAAAAACAAGATTCTAAAACATAAGAAATGCTATTTCCATCAAGAGTATATTAAATGATATTAAGAACTGATAGAATCCAAGTGGTATATTACTTTAAAATAATCATTAGATTTTAACACATTTTTAAACCCTGAATGTCAAAATAGTAAATCACCATGATTTTCTCTCTGTAAGTTAAAATCTGGTATATCAAGAGAGTACTGGGAAATCATTCTAACACATATGTACGTATGTATATATGCATATATAAACTTCTATTAAATTAGAAAACTATAATGATTATAAATGTTAACACAAAAGCCTAATTTATGCCCTGTAAATAAACCCATATGATATATTCAAGGGATTGTTTTTTGACATTCACAGGAAGATAAGAGTTAGAAATGAAAAACAGGAAAAGTTGGTTGAAATTTTTTGAATAGAAAACTATTTTTAAATCTCAGATATAATTTTGAATGTATCATAACCATAGTTTTGCTATAAACATTAAAATATTTATAGAACATGAATTTTAAAAATTACTATCTAGCATAAGATATCACTAAGATTAAATTACTTCAGTGTCACTCTCCAAACACTTCTAAACTAGATTTTTTCAGACTTTTATAAAACTCATAATTTTCATGAGTCTCTTATACAAGTTCATATTAAAATATCTACAGATCCTTATACCCTTCCAATTTACCCCTGCCATGCAATTGGTTTATCCAAGGAATAATCCTTCAAAAGTAAATGGTTGAGAAATTAATTTTATAGAACCCTTATATAAAATATTTGTGTTCTATTCAGTGTTATTTTCATCTGGCCAAAGAATAAAACAAAGCCAAATACACAAAAAAGTAAAAACAAAACAAAACAAAAAAACTCCCAAATATTTCTACTCCTCTGTTCATCAACAAATAAAAACTGGGGAATCTTTCAATTTCTTATTGCCAATGAGCTATTTAATAATCAGCTCTTGAATCTGCATCTAGCCTAGATATAATATAGTAAAGAGCAGTTACTCTCAAGGTATTTTTATGTACTGTTTCTAAACTTAGAATATGAAACATACTTTAAACAACTTAAAAGTATAATAATTTTAAAATTAAAAGTATACCAATAGGTGTGCATAAATGTATGTGTGTGTCATATGACTAACAGTTTAAAATATCTAGTATTCCTCCCTTTGGACTAAAATATGATTATATTCTGCACATAGGAGACAACTTTACAAAATCTCATATATAGAATATTGTAAGTGGCATTTATTTTTACATTATAGAGTCCTGCTACCTTTTAATAACAGATGCAACCTCTCCACAATTCTGCTACTCTATTGTTATAATTTCTCTTGTCCAACTTGTGTGACTACAAAAGATCAGTGACAGAATAGGAAAAGGCTACCTTTTAGTCATTTACAACAGCATTCAATTTCAAAGGGGCTGGCATAAATTCATAAACGTTCCCTAACGTTTCCTCTTGGAATCAGTGATCTCTTTCCCTGACCTTATTTTTGACTCCTGGCTGTTACTCTTGGGCTTTTTGAGTGTCTGCACCATCAAAAAAAAAAATAGAAATGTGGATGCTAGAACCAGGTCTTATCAGACTCAATGCCAAGTTATTAAACACAAGAACAACTGATAACTCTAATTACAGATAAAAATGCATAAGGATGAGGGTTGGGGGAGAGTACTGGGAGTTTGAGATTAGCAGATGAAAACTATTATATAGAGAATGGATAAACAAGATACTACTGTACTGCACAGGGAACTCTATTCGACATGCTGTGATAAACCACAATGAAAAAGAATATGAAGAAGAATCACTTTGTTACATAGCATAAACAGAATCACTTCATTATACAGCAGAAAATCAACAAATGCTATAAATCAATTATGCTTCAATAAAATTTTAAAAAGAGACAAATACTCAATAGTACTGCCCATGAAAAAATGCATAAGGAATAGATGCATTTTTTTTTATCAAAAAAGACAACCAAACCTAGATAAAATTTCAACCAGATAAAAACACTTATTTGTTAGCACGAGGAGAAATTTTTCTTTTTTGTTCTGATTATAGTAGTTTCCAGTTCACAAGGGGTTAAACTGCACCTTGATCAATCTGTCACCCAAATGGATTACTGTTTTTCATATGAAGCCAACATCTGATAAAAAGGTTTATCTGAAGGAGATGATAACACAACTCATGAGATCCATTAGGTGGAAATGCTGGAGGTAGAGCAGGTAAACCAAAGAGCACAAAAGCTTTCAAAACTTAGTAGAAGAGAATCAAATTACCTCAGCAGTTGACAGAAAACGGCAGTCAGAGGTCAAGATTGGTAATGGATTTTACAGGCATCCGTGCCCAGCCATTCCGAGCACTCAGGCCCAGCAAAAGCTCTGCCCTGCCCTCTGAGCTCTCGAATCTCACATGCCTCCTAATAACGGCTACAAAGAAAAATAAATCTTTAATTTCTCAAATATAATCAGATAAGTGGACACTGAACCTATCATTGTTTTCCTATAATCAGCAAACATACATTATTAAAACATCAAAATGATGACATTTAGCTAAGAGATTTGCGAGATACAAAAAGCACTCAACCCTTTACTTTCAAGGAGTTATCTTCAAATAGAGTTTTAGGTTGGTACCTCTGAGCTAACTCTTATTTATTCCCAAAATAGCCTAAGTTAACCTTTACTGCCCTATTTTTTTTAAATAGAAATTGTAAAGATGCGACCCCCAAAAGAGAACTTCAATGACACAACAAAGTAGACTTTATCTTGCAGTTTGTGTAAAACCACCCTGTCTGTTCAAGTAATTGTCAAACAATACTCCATATGTTGTTAGCATTAATTGTTAATGCAAACCTATTTAGTAGAATTTGGCATTTATAAATTAGTGCCAGCAAAGTAAAAGATAAAATCTTATTAATAAGGCTGACTTAAAACCATGACTGCTTTTAAACAATAGGAGATGATCAGAAAAAGCAAATGTTTGAAAGATTTTCATCAGAATTCTCTAAATTCAAGCCAAATAGCAGATGCAAAGTTAATATACAGATATAAACCAAATTAAATGCCAAATATTTTTATTTTGCATTGCCACTTGATATACTGCTGCTAATACAGCCATCTATACAGGAAAACAGCACAAAAATAATAAAAATGTATTTCTGAATTTCAATAAGGCAACATCATAATTATACTGACAAAAGCTACAGCAATATATTCATCAAAATTGTTAACCAGTGCTAGCTTAAATCTAACGTGAAAACTGCAGAATGGCTCATAAAAATAAGCCAGAAATTATTTTTATTCTTATCTCTAAACCAGGTCAACTGAAATAAAAATAGGACTGGTGATGAATAATCAGCTCCCATCTTACCATGCTGCTATTCAGAAGGCAGAAATAACTCTGATAGAACCATTGATGAAGATGAAGAACAAAAGCAAACTTCTCTTTCAGCACTTCTCCCCAGTTCTCAAGTTTTTCTAAACATGGTTGAGTTTGAAGGTAAAATAACTAGCTGATCTCTGGAGGTCTTACACATGCTTATACACATTTTTTTGTTAGTGGCTACAGCTGTTTTCTCACTGTACATAATATCCTCTTTAGTACATACTCAGGCTAAATAAAACTATATGACTGATAGAGGATTTAACAACCTTTTTACACTTAATGACTAATGAAGTGCTTAATTTTTACCTACAGATGAACTCAAAACTGTTAATCATAAAAGCTAATTTAAAAATCTATTTTGCTAAGTAATTTGAATGATCTCCCTAATATCATGAGTCCTAGCTTCCTAATTCATCCTTATATCTTATATTCATTCTTACCTCTGTACCAATTTTTAATAAGGATAACATTAAGTTTTAGTTAACATATTTTTAACTAAATATTTCTGGATATCCTTAGAAATATATGCAGGCTTAAAATATCGCATTATATTGATTTTTGCTTTGAGGATTTAAAGGGCGAATTTGACAAAACAGAAATATAAATTTCCACATTTTGCAATGTGGAATTCTTTGAAAGAACAGAAATTCCTTTATTTCAATGAAAACAATACATACACACACAAATACGCTTTGGACTACAAACCCAGGATGCATAATAAATCAGTGTTTTCAAACTAGCTTGATGGAGAAATATGGATTTTATAATTAGTGAGAGGTAAATTATTTTGTATTTGTATTCCATACAGGAATTTAATAATGTATTTGGCAATGTAAAGATGAATTTAATGACTGAGTGAGCCCTGACAATCTACAAAGTAGATCATAAAAAGCCTGAGAATCATATCACTGTGGTGTCAGATAATTTGAGTGAAAATGGAAAATAGCAAGACCTATATTCAAATATTTGAAAAAGAGGAATACAAAAATATGAAAAAAATTAAACTGATACCTTTAAATTCACATACTATGCAAAATTTTGTTAAATAAATCCAACAGTATTCTATACACAGTATATATATCCTATACTTTATATACTATGTTGTTCTTCAGTCGCTAAGTCATCTCCAACACTTTGCAACTCCATGGACTGTTGCATGCCAGGGTTCCCTATCCTCCACTATCTTACTGTCTTCTGGAGTTTGCTTAGATTCCATGCCCATTAAGTTGGTGGTGCCATCTAACCATCTCATTCTCTCCCGCGCTCTTCTCCTTTTGCCTCAATCTTTCCCAGCATCAAGGTCTTATCCAATGAATTGGCTCTTCACATCAGGTAACCAAAGTTTCAGCTTCAGCATCAGTCCTTCCAATGAATATTCAGAACTGATTTCCTTCAGGATTGACAGGTTGGAACTCCTTGCAGTCTGAGGAACTCTCAGGAGTCTTCTCCAACACCAGAGTTCAACAGCATCAAATCTTCAGCATTCAGCCTTCTTCATGGTCCCACTCTCACATACATACACGACTACTTGAAAAACAACAGCTTTGATTATACGGACCTTTGTCAGCAAAGTGATGTCTTGCTTTTTAATATGATGTCTATCTTTGTCACAGCTTTCCTTCCAAGGAGCAAGTGTCTTTTAATTTCATGGCTTCAGACACCATCCACAGTGATTTTGGAGCCCAAGAAAATAAAATCTGTCACTGCTTCCACTTTTTCCTACCTATTACTGTGAAGTGACAGGGAAAATACATTAACTTAGATTGACAATTTTTCCTGTGATATTGTGATGGGCTTACAATTACATACCATTTAGAGCTACTAAAGGGTTCAGGTCAGTTCAGTCACTAAGTCATGTCCGACTTTTTGCGACCCCATAGACTAGAGCACGCCAGGATTCCCTGTCCATCACCAACTCCCGGAGCTTGCTCAAACCCATGTCTATAGAGTCGGTGATGCCATCCAACCATGTTTTCCTCTGTCGTCCCCCTTTCCCACCTTCAATCTTTCCCAGCATCAGGGTCTTTTCTAATAAGTCAGTTCTTTGCATCACGTGGCCAAAGTATTGGAGGTTCAGTTTCAGCATCAGCCCTTCCAATGAATATTCAGGACTGATTTCCTTTAGGATGGACTGGTTTGATCTCCTTGCTGTCCAAGGGACTCTCAAGAGTCTTTTCCAGCACCACAGTTCAAGTCTTTGGCACTCAGCTTTCTTTATAGTCCAACTATCACATCCATACATGACTATTAGAAAAACCGCAGCTTTGACAAGATGGATCTTTGTGAGTATCTAGATATCTGAACTAGCCATAGTTTAGTTAATATATTAATTTTCAATTTAATTTATTGTTTCCTAAAACCTATACTAAACATGAATAACAGAGTCAAATGTACCAAAAAGAAAAATACAGAATATCGAGAAAAAAATTAAAAAGTCTGATGTATTTTCATGTATGATAAAGGATTTTCCTAAATCATTTGGGTAAAAGAATGCTATTTTAAAATGAATACAGATGCAATCAACTATTTGAAAAAGCCACTATAATTTCATTTTATATTCTGTACACAAATAAATGAGATAATTAATGTGGCCAATGTTGAAAATCTTAGAAATAATTATTTTTTATTGAGAAATATTTTTATCTTATATTAGAAGCAGTTTAAGTAAATAACAATCATATATTTATAATAATGTAAAGTATGTTACAACTAAATAATATGATAAATAACTATCATGCTTAAAAGCTTTATTAACATAGAAATACCTGAATGTTTTAAAAGCAACACACAAAATCAAATATAATCTCAATTTCACTAAACAGTATGTTTGGAAAGTGAGTAAAGTTCAACAAAAATGTTAATCATCTGTGGATATGAAATGTTAGTCTTTTTGTGTTTTGAGGATTTCTCTTTACATCGAGCAAAAAGAATTAAATATTAGGAGGTCTTCTATACTACAGAGCATATACAAAATAAATCTGGACAATCTGTTTTCCCTAGCTCTTTGTTAACCTGTACTTCTGTATGTTCTCTGTTTATTCCCAGGTTGACACGGAAATTTGCATGGATAAATTATAATCACCTTTGTGACAGCAGGATCCCACCATTTTAAGCAGATGGAAAATCACTCCATCTGTTTCTTACTTGTGAATAGGTTAAAGTAAATGATAAAAAGAAAAAGTATGTGCTCTAAATCTACATGTAGACAAGGCAGAAATTCAGTTCTATGTCACGATTTCACACAGTGCTAGTCATGATCCTACCTCCTCAAAAGTATTTCCAGCAACTGGAACAGATTCTTTAAATTCTACCAATAGAGATGTGTTCTTTGATTACAAATCTCTTCTCTTTAAAAAAGAAAAGATCTTTAGAAGTAAGGAGCACATTTAACTTTCATTGGTCACTTGTAAGAATATGCATGCTGCTGCTGCTGCTCCTAGGTCGCTTCAGTCGTGTCCAACTCTGTGTGACCCCATAGACAGCAGCCCACCAGGCTCCTCAGTCCCGGTGAATATAATTTTCAGATTCTTCCTCAGAACAAGTTGTAAAGAGGAGTAGGGCAGGGTTAACATGACTACCTTCTCTATGGGAGGAACTGAAGTCAGAGCATCCTGGTTAAGGGGAAAGATGAAGGCTGAAGGAAGAGATTAGAATAATTAAGACACTCTCTTCCAAATATTCAACTTTGTGAATTACAGATTCTGAAAAGGCATGGCACCGAACTTTCAATGGCAGGAATTTATGTATAATGATATTCTTGCTACTAGGGTGAATTCAGGGCTTCTGTGGTAGCTCAGCTGGTAAATAATCCACCTATAATGCAGGAGACCCGGTTCAATTCTTGGGTTAGGACACTCTCCTGGAGTGGAGAAGAGATAGGCTACCTACTCCAGCATTCATGGGCTTCCCTGGTAGCTCAGACAGTAAAGAACCCACCTGTAATGCAGGAGATCTGGGTTCAATCCCTGGGGTGGGAAGATCCCCTAAAGGAGGGCATGGCAACCTACTCTAATATTTTGGCCTGGAGAATCCCCATGGACAGAGGAGCCTCGCAGCTACAGTTCATGGGGTCACAAAGAGTTGGATGCAACTAAGCATAGCACAATGCGAATTTTATAAGTTTGGTATCAAATATACTTATGAATTTGGGAGCCTGAATGGAGGTAGTGTGAAAGTACCCTAGAAGAAGACCAGAAGAATAGCTATAATATTATATTATGTACATTATATATATTAACTATATATAATTAATATTATGAAATACCTGTTTTAAAACTCCATAGTTCAGTCTTAGAGGCCCTGTAGCAGAAGAATGGGAGAATCTTTCCAAATACATACTAATGAAATAATTCATTAAAACTCACAACTGCCTTACATTAAAATACTTTTAATTGGCATCCCAACTTAAAAGTATCATATCTCATTCTGCATATTTTATGGTTGAGGTATGTTGGTACCAAATTAATATTAAATAATAATTAAAGGCTACATTCTGTAGTATCTCAGAACTAAACTATATTTTTTTCAAAGACCAGAAGCCCCATAAATGGTGGTATGTCGTTAACTATGTGACAAGAAAATACTGTCAATTTCAATGTAACCTCTGAGTTTTAGTTATATTTGTGTTTATTCTTGTTTCCCAGAATATTATCTCTCTCACACACATACACTTTAAAGATAACTGAGGAGATTTTAAGGCATTTACTCACGTGTTCCTCTTAACCAATTTTGCACATACTGGCACATCTCCAATTAACACCAGGAATAGGGTTGGGGCTGGCTTTAACCTGTGAGTGTAATTTCACTTGGGTTGACAACACATGGCGATATACCTATTTACCTGTCAAAACCACAGCAACAAAGCACACTAAAATAGGATTTGAGAGACCAAAGCAGACATCTGCCTTGAAATTGATTCATTCTAACTTTTTTATAACATACTGAGGAAATCGTCTAGAATAACTTGGCCCAAGAAGAGGAAAGAAAACTCATTTGTCTCCCTTGCATGCTTATGCAGTTGGCTTGAAGATCCTAAAACTATACACTAATAATGATGTATAGTTCATACATTCCCCAGTTCAACAATTTACACGAACCAATCTGCTACATGACCCTCCTTACAAGATTACTCTCCTGAAGTAACTGAGGCTGAACCTGGTGTGCCAGGATCCCACAGCACATCAGTCATCTACCTTGCTTCAATGCCCCCTAGCTTTCTAAATCACCTACCCTCGCTTTGTCACGATCAGAGTATAGAGACTTTAGTCTGAATTTAGTAATTCTTTCAGCTCATGAATATTCAGTAGTTTGTCTTTATGTAAACCATGCAACTAACTTACCCAAATTAACAGAGAAAGCAAAACCATAGACACTAGCTATGCAAACTAATATAGATTTATTGCTTGGTATTTGCTGAAGACATAAAGATTTTTAAATCCATATAGTCGGAAAATCCAGGAAGCAGAAAAAGTTAAAAGGTGTTACTTATTTGATGCTTTTGAACTGTGGTGCTGGAGAAGACTCTTGAGAATCCCTTGGACAGTAAGGAGATCCAACCAGTCCATCCTAATGGAAATCAGTCCTGAATATTCACTGGAAGGACTGATGTTGAAGCTGAAACTCCAATACCTGATGCAAAGAACTGACTCATTGGAAAAGATTGAATGTGGGAGGAGAAGAGGATGACAGAGGATGAGATGGTTGGATAGCATCACCGACTCCATGGACATGAGTTTGAGTAAGCTCTGGGAGTTGGTGATGGACAGGGAAGCCTAGCGTGTTATAGTCCATGGGGTTGCAAAGAGTCGGACATGCCTGAGCAACTGAAGTAAACTGAACTGATTTGTTGCCCTCCCCCCATAACAATATATATTTAATTCCACTCAAACAGTTCATCAGTTAGGAAGCCACCAGCATGACTACATTCCAAAAAGTCTTCCACCAACAATAAACATTCTGTACTCACATAAAATATCATCAGCTTCAAATCAGGAGTTCTGAATAATCTGTATGAACTAGGCATGCTATTTAAACTCTTGCGAGTCTCGGCTTCCTTAATATTAAAGGAACTTGCTTTTCATTAAGGTTCTTTCCCAGATATAAAATCTCATAATCTAATAACACGCAGAGCCCTGTGATGGGTACAAAGGAAAGACATGCATTTCCGGAGGAACCAACACAGCCTACAAAGAGACAATTATTTTCATTTTAAGACTAAATTATCTTGAAAGCTATTTTAAAAACTAGCATATTTTCTGATAAACTTGGAATTGGAACATTTAGTTATGCTTTCAGAAAAACAGCTTTTTTGTCCAAGTAAATAAATAATAGTTTTATTAACCTTATACTATATGTAAAATATTTTACCCTCCTATTATTGTCATCTGTCTTTCATAGGAATGGTATTGCAGACAGTTAAATTTTGGTTTCTGAGAAATAAATTTATGTACACAGTATTTTTTTAAGTAATTAGAGAAACAATCTGTATATAAGTCACTTGCATAAATGGTGTTTAATGAGCAATGAAATAGGCCGATTCAAGTAACTCAGTTTTAGTTCCCCAGAAAATATATTTTTTTAAAATATAGAATCTTGACTCTGAAAAGAGTTCAAATATACATGTATATACACGTAGTCCTCACCACTAAACAATGAAGGATAAAGAGATTTTAAAAAGAAAAACAGTTCATCTTTTTAATGCCAATTCATGTCGGAAAGCTAGAAAATAACTCGCCAACTGAATATCTGAATGGAAAACAACACTCATTTCAAAGTATCAGAAGAATGATGAGACAAAAATAGCAATGGAAAATATAATCATTCTCTCTAGCCAATTGAAGAAAGTGGACTTTTCCCCCTAGTACTTTGCCACTATTATGAGGGCTTAGGAGGAATAAAACTCTGATTTTGAGAATTATGGAATAAGAATGGTATAATCTTACAAGTAAGGACTGAAGTGATTGCAAGATCTAAAACCTCTAATCAGCTGCCAATTTGTGTGAGTTTTGCTTGGGAAGAAATTGCTTCAAAATTTCTTCTCTTCATTTTTGCTTCTCCGCTACTAATATAGATCTTGGATTTGCTCATAACAAATATTCAACTGATTTTGCATTTTGAAAAAACAAGACCAGAGCTTGAAGAAAAAAATGTGTTTCATAATATAAGTAAAGCCATTCAATTGTACTACCAAGTCCTGTAAAAACATCTGGAAGATTTTAACAGATGTGCCATATTAAAACAAATCCTTTTGGTTCAATGAAGAAAACAACTTCAGAAAACGTACTTAAATTGACAGAAATTTCTACATGCTATAATAAAAAATCATTCTGAAGTTACCACTTGAATTGTAGTAATATGTAAGTCATCACTTTAAATTTTCTTTTCATATTTGCTTGTTAAAAATGTTTCTGCTCCCCACCTGAATTTAATGATTACTGAAGACTACCTTCGAATGTGGGAATAAAGCAATGCATTCATTAAAAAAAAATTTACTTAGAAAACTCTGATGCAACATGTGAAAGGTACTAGATCAGGAATAATTTAGGATATCCCAGAATTGGGAGCTGCACCTCTAACATGATTTGAGTCACCCTGGAGGCCTCCTGATCAAAATGCCCTCTTCATTATCTGCCATTAGAACCCTAAAGATTTTCAGTCGAGTTTTCAACTAAACCTGAACACACTGGAAGATAAAACACCATAAGCCATTATCTCTAATTCACATATATCTCAGAGTTGGTGACCACTTGAGAGTCAAGATTCACAGGGTTGGGGAAAAAAGAGACAATAGGAACCAGGACAAGGAGAAACTCAGGGAAAGGGAGGTGAAGTGGCATCAAACATAAAATTTATCTATTTTACCACTTAGCCTGGGGTCAGCCTCCAAATTTAATTCCCAAATCTACTGACAGCACATTCAAACAGAGCCCAGGGCACATTCAAATCCAAGCAAAAGAGGATGCTTTTTCCATTTCTGTAATCTGGCATTTCAAGAATGGTATATGAATGGAATCATATAGTATGGAACATTTTGAGTTGTTTTGCATAATTCTCTGGAGATGTATTCAGGTTGTTTTTACCAAGTTTGGGATTTTGGTATTCATGTTTTCTGAATATTCAATAGTATGAATGTATCATGGTTTGTTGAGCCATTTATCTACTGAAGGACATCTGGGTTGTTTCCCATTTGGGGTTATTATGAAAATAATGCTATAAATATTTGTGTACAAATAGTTGTAAGAGCATAAGTTTTCATTTTTCTGTACTAAGGGCCCAAGAGTGCAACTATTGGGTTATTCAGTAATTACACGTTTACTTAAGAAACTGTCAAACTTTTTCCAGATGGTATAATTTCTATTTATGTGTTGTTGAATTATTTTTGCTAATATATTTTTAAGGATTTCAGTGTCTACACTGTGGACACTGATGAGGTATATTGGTCTGTCATTTTATTTTCTTGTATTTTGTTTTGATGTAGGGTAATACTAACTTCACAAAATCAATTGGCAAGCACTCCCTTATTTAATATTTTCTGGAAAAGACCGTGTAGAATTGGTGTTAATTCTTGTTCAAGTTCTCAGAGAAACCATCTGGACTTGGAAATTTCCTTTCTGGAAGTTTCAAAATTGCAAAATTCATTTTCCTTAACAGTTACACAGCTATTCAAATTATTTTATATTGAATGAGTTATGGTAGGTTGTACTTTTCAATGAATTAATCTATCCCGTCAGTGTTATCAAATTTATACGTGTGAAGTTGTATCAGTCCTTAATTGTCTTTTTTGATATCTGCATGATGTGTATTGATATCCTCTCATAACTTTTATCAGCAATTGTGTCTTCTCTCTTTTGTCAATCTGGCTAAAGGTTTGTCAATCTTGACGAAGTTACTTTAAAAGTAACAAGTCTTGGTTTCATTTTCTCTATTTTCAGTCTCATGGATTTCTGTTTTTTTTTTCTCCCTTCTTGTTTTGGGTTTATTTTGCTCTATTATTCTTGATTCTTGAGGCGCAAGCTTAGGTTATTGATCTGATGTAATCTGAGATCTACTCTGACTTTTCCCCCTAATGTATGCATTCAGTGTTACAAAAGTTCCACAAACACTGATATTTTCATATTCATTCAGTACTATGTGTTTTTCAAAATTTCCCTTGAGGCTTCCACTTTGACACGTGAATTACTTATATGCATATTGTTTAATTTCAAAATGTTTGGAGATTTTTCTGTTATCATTTTGATACTGTTAGTTTGTTTTCATATGGTTGGAGAACACACTCTATAGTAGTTATTTTTCCTGAATTTGTTGACATTTGTTTTATGACCCATTATATGGCATATTTCAGAATATGTTACATCATCACTTGAAAAAAAAAGTAGATTCTGGTGTTGCTGAACAGAATTTATCAGATTCTGGGTATAAAATCCCCAAATAACTCTGCTCTCAGATCAACAGTGCACACCCTCAAATGGCAGGGGCTCTACATCACTTCCCTCCCAGATACATTTGTTTAAAAAAAAAATGGTATTTTATATATCGTAAACTTCTAACTCTATTCTCTCAAACTTATACATTATTAATTTTTGAAAAGACTGACACACTTCATAAGTTTTAGAGTGCTTTCCTATATAGTAATTAACATGATCCTCACACCATCTCTCTGGAATGTTTGCTGGATATGATTGACATTATCTTTTTTTTGCTGATGATTAAGCTGATGCAACTAATGTAAAACCAATAGAGGCAATCACAGGTTCACAATCTGCACTCACTACAGAAATTTAGTTGCTGTGTGAGTTAGTATAGGAGAGTGGTTGGATTTGAACTCTTTGACTCTTAGTACTAGTTGAGTGACTTGAACTAGTTAGCTAATCTTTTAAATCAGTTTCCTTATCTTTAAATGGGAATTATGGCACTATGAACCTCAAAGGGTTCTGTAAATGTTCAAAGAGTTAATACTAGTAGCCAGCTTATATATCAGAGCCTGGGACAGAATATATGTGCTATGCGTGCTGGCTATGATTGCATGTTGCCTACGATGGGAAAAAAAAAAGGGAAAACAGTCAATGAAACTGAGCAGGTCAATATCCTCAAATTTAACTTACGTTGTCAAAATTTTAAAGGTAATAAAAGTAAAACAGCAAGATAAATAATCTTAAAAAGGTAAATTCAAAGGCCTGGTTAGTTTTGGTATTTAAAAATAATGTTTTTTCTAGTCTAAAGTGCTTTTCCCTCTGTTTTTTCACCATCATGCTTTATAAACTGTGACCCAGAATAAAATGGCTAAATGGACTTGGGTCTAAAAACACATTTCATATTTCAACACTGAAAAATCCTTAAACTGCTTTAGAAAACTGAAGAACAGAGCAGTTTGTTCTTATTTTAAAAATATGCTTCAGTTCAGTCACACAGTTGTGTCCGACTCTTTGCGATCCCAAGGACTGCAGCACGCTAGGCTTCCCTATCCATCACCAACTCCCAGAGTTAACTCAAATTCATGTCCATTGAGTCAGTGATGCCATCCAACCATTTCATCCTCTGTCTTCCCCTTCTCCTCCTGCCTTCAACCTTTTCCAGCGTCAGGGTCTTTTCAAATGAGTCATTTCTTCATACCAGGTGGCCAAAGTATTGGAGTTTCAGCTTCAGAATCAGTCCTTGCAGTGAATATTCAGGAGTGATTTTCTTTAGGATGGACTGGTTGGATCTCCTTGCAGTCCAAGGGACTCTCAAGAGTCTTCTCCAACACCACAGTTCAAAAGCATCAATTCTTCAGTGCTCAGCTTTCTTTATAGTCCAACTCTCACATCCATACATGACTACTGGAAAAAACACAGCTTTGACTAGATGGAACTTTGTTGCCAAAGTAATGACTCTGCTTTTTAATACGCTGTCCAGGTTGGTCATAACTTTTCTTCCAAGGAGCAAGACTGTTTTAATTTCATGGCTGCAATCACCATCTGCAGTGAGTTTGGAGCCCAAGAAAATAAAGTCTGTCACTGTTTCCATTGTTTCCCCATCTATTTGCCATGAGGTGATGGGACCAGATGCCATGATCTTAGTTTTATGAATGTTGAGTTAAAGCCACCTTTTCACTCTCCTCTTTCACTTTCATCAAGATGCTCTTCTTCTTCACTTTCTGTTGTAAGTGTGGTGTCATCTGCATATCAGAGGTTATTGATATTTCTCCTGGCAATTTTGATTCCAGCTTGTGCTTCCTCCAGTCCTGTGTTTCTCATGATGTACTCTGCATATAAATTAAATAAAGCGGGTGACAATATACAGCCTTGACGTATTCCTTTCCCTATTTAGAACCAGCCTATTGTTCCATGTCCAGTTTTAACTATTGCTTCTTTACCTACACACAGATTTCTCAAGAGGCAGGTCAGGTGGTCTGTTATTCCCATTTCTTTAAGAATTTTCCAGTTTGTGGTGATCCACACAGTCAAAGGCTTTGGAATAGTCAGTAAAGCAGAAGTAGATGTTTTTCTGGAACTCTCTTGCTTTTTTGATGATCCTGAAGCCTGGCTTGTAGAATTTTTAGCATTACTTTGCTAGCGTGTGAGATGAGTGCAATTGTGCAGTAGTTTGAGCATTCTTTGGCATTACCTTTCTTTGGAATTGGAACGAAAACTGACCTTTTCCAGTCCTGTGGCCACTGCTGTTTTCCAAATTTGCTGGCATATTGAATGCAGCACGTTCACAGGATCATCTTTTAGGATTTAAATTAGCTCAACTGAATTCCATCACCTCCACTAGCTTTGTTTGTAATGATGCTTCCTAAGGCTCGCTTGACTTCACATTTCAGGATGTCTGGTTCTAGGTGTTTATCTGGGTCATGAAGATCTGTTTTGTATAGTTCCTCTGTGTATTCTTGCCACCGCTTCTTGATATCTTCTGCTTCCGTTAGGTCCATACCATTTCTATTTTTTATTGTGCCCATCTTTGCATGAAATGTTCCTTGGTATCTGTTATTTTCTTGAAGTGATCTCTAATCTTTCCCATTCTATTGTTTTCCTCTATTTCTTTGCATTGATCACTGAGGAAGGCTTTTTTTTTCTTTATCTCTCCTTGCTATTATTTGGAACTATGTATTCAAATAGGTCTATCTTTCTTTTTCTCCTTTGCCTTTCATTTCTGTTCTTTTCACAGCTATTTGTAAGGCCTCCTCAGACAACTATTTTGCTCTTGCATTTCTTTTTCTTATGGGGGGTCTTGATCACTGCCTGCTCTACAATGTCATGAACCTCCATCCATACTTCTTCAGGCACTCTTTCTATCAGATCGAATCCCTTGAATGTATTTGTAACTTCCTCTGTACAATTGTAAGGGATTTGATTTAGGTCATATCTGAAGGGTCTAGTGATTTTCCCTACTTTCTTCAATTTAAGTCTGAATTTGGTAATGAGGAATTTATGACTTCAACAAACAACAGAAGTTTAAGAGCATGATCATCTTTTGAAAACTGGTCTGGTATAACATGAAAAATCTTTACTCTACATCTTTACAACATCTTTACTGTACATACTATGCTCCATGAGATGTGGAAAAGTTCTTTTTTGTTTAAAAAACAAAAATTTCTCCAAGGCTCTGACTATTTGGTGCTTGCTAAATATGTTTTCCCCTACTCTCAGTATTTGTAATAAATGGCTTAGATTAATAGTTTGCTGATAAAATAATACAAAAACCAGATAAATACTAAAAAGAGCTTTTTTAGATTGCCTTGTATTTCCACATTGTTATTAACGAAATGAATGAAGGTATTTCCAAAAGTAAATGCAAGCCAGACAGACTAGGTGTGTTGAGCTAAGGGAAATGTCTCTCCACGTATTGCATATGAATGTAAATACAGTCCTTCTAATTTCAAGGGGGTAAGGGACATGTCATGACCTAAATTGTTTGGAGAATCAAAGCTTCTCTGGATGTTTACTAATTTAATAATTAAAATAATCAGAATAAAGATCATGCATGTCCACCCTTAAAAGTAATTTATTTACAAGCAGATTTCTAATTTGGGGAAGAAATATCCTTTTGGATAAATATTGCAGAGTGAGCGTAAAAAATACCTTCTTTCAAGTGCATCACATATCGACATATAAATTAAGTGTGTTGTTCATAATCAAATCACTAAAATATAAACTAGTTAAGCATGTGCTACACACAAAGCTTTTTGCTGGACAGCAAGTGAAAGCTAAATTCTTGCCCTCCAAGTTTATAGTCTAACTAAAGTGACAACCACAGGTCATAACCATGAATTCTAAACTTTATGAATCAGTCGAACATCTTTGAATATTAGAACTTTGGATGGCATAAAGGAAATAAAAAACAGTCCCAAGCAATGTTCCTATTGTTTGCCTTAGCATGTGTCCATAAAAGCATCAGTATGTCCTATGCTCTTCCCAGTATCATCTTTCCACATTCTCATAATGAGACAGTTATCCCAACGAAGTTGTCTTTCATTCTCTGGAGAAAACACTCTTCCTTGTTCCAGTAAACATGTCATCTTACTTTGTTGCAGACTTGATATAATGCTATGTCTCTTAGGTGACATGGATTTTAAGAGACCAGCACAGGAAAAGGCAATGATGAGCTGTACTAGTCAGCAATTATTGCACAGAAGAGGAGGGATTCAAGTTGGGTCTTGAAGGATATAGAGAAGAATTTAAGACATCAAGAGGAGTGTGAACAAAGGCCTGCATGTGGGAAAGCATAAGACACATCTGAAGGCCAGTGAAGTACACCTGGAAGGTTGGGGTGGTAAATTAGATCAGTTGAATAGCTTACAAAAAATACTAAGCATATAAATTAAATAGAAATTTAATAGACAACCTATCAGGCTAATAAATTTCAAATATCTTCTACAGACAAAGGAAAGCCACCTATGTTTACTAGCAACGCTTTGTTCTGATGGTGACATGTAGAGGGAAGAGTAGGAGGGACAGTAGTGGTGTCCAGAGCAAAGAAGGTATTAAAGACAAAGGGAGTATACAAGAAATCTGGCTGGAGGTGGGAAGGCTCCAAACAACAATTATGAAAAGAAAAAAAAATACTTGGAAAAAGAAACAATATAAAAGAAGAAGCAAACAGTATGTTGTGACTTACAGTTAACAGAAAATTTTTAAACTTTTTTTATTAATACTTATTAATTTTTATAGCTTCACTGAGCTAGAATTCACAAATAAAATCATGTATATTTAAGATATACAGTGTGAAAATTATAATCAGAACAGAAGCAGAGAGGAGAAAAGTGGTTACTCTAGGTATAATATACTTGTAAATCTGCTAGGATTACAAATGTTTTAGGTAGATATTAATTAAATACAGATCTAAAAAATTATATAATCTCCATAAAATACTCCAAACCATCTTCCTCCTTCTTCTACTATAGTCACTAATTCCATAAATTGGTTGAGACAAGGCTAAAAGTGTGAACATACTAAAGCCATTGTGAGGAAGTTTGTTAGAAAGCATACTATCTTTTTCAAAGTACTCATACAACAGATCATTCCCTGGTAGCTCAGATGGTAAAGAATCTGCTTATAATGCGGGAGACTTGGGTTTGATCCATGGGTTGGGAAGATCCCCTGGAGAAGGAAATGGCAACCTCACTTCAGCATTCTTGCCTGAAGAATCCCATGGACAGAGGAGCCTGGCAGGCTATAGTCCATGGGGTTGCAAAAAGTCAGACATGACTGAGCAACTTTAACATTCACAGTCACATACAACACAAGGTAGACTAAAATCTACTACACTTACTATACTAGATACAATTGTTTATTTTATGGTTTTACATAGGTACATATAACATACATATAGGCTTCCCTGGTGACTCAGCAGTAAGGCTGCAGGAGACACGGGTTTGATCCTGGGTTGGGAAGATCCCCTGGAAGAGGATATGGCAATCCACTCCAGGATTCTTGCCCAGAGAACCCCATAGACAGAGGAGCCTGAAGGGCTATGGTCAATAGGTACACAGAGTCAGACATGACTGAAGTAACTTCATGCCCACACACATGCATGTATACACACACACACACACACACACACACACACACACACACACACACACGTAAATATATGGTATTTAGAAACTATGAATTTCTCATATATAATATAACCTTTATATCAACTGACTATATGCCTTAGTTAATTCATACATTTTAAATATTAAAACTAGTCTAAAACAACATATATACATAAAGATATATAAATTTTACTCACCACATTTTATAATAGTTTTGAATTCTTTTAACGAAAAGTAAAATGTCTGGGTAACTTTTTGAAGATAATATTTTGTCATTCATAGGGGCATCAATAAGCAGGCATTTTAGCATTGTTTTATAGCTATTATTTTTTACTTTATTAATCAATAAAAATAGATTTTCCAGTTACTAAAATTAATTTATGTAATATCTCTTTTTATTTCTTGGTTATTCCTTTCATTGTCAGTGATTTACCTAGTCAGTAATTCTACTTAGTTGGATACTCACTGTTAATGGAAAAAAAAAAAAACTAGGTAGAATATGATTAATAGAATAAAAATTATTTTCACAAAACTGGCTCTATTTTGCTAAAATTACTTTTCTTGGACTTCATTTTTTTTTGGCATAGCTTTAAAATTACTATTATTTGTTTCTAATGCCTCAAGGAAGGACTGAGGCAAAGACTCTTCAGTTATTGAGACAAAGGCTGGAAAATTCTGGTGTTTTTTTTTTACTGATATAACAGAAAGTAGTAATAAAATAGAACAGCCATGGAAGAATGTGACAACTGGATCCAGAATATAAAGAGAGCTTGTATTCTTTCTACCAATATGTCTCCTAAGACCACAGATATTATACTATGAGTTTTTCCCTTTGCACTATATTTAACACTGACTTGGGCATGCCCCATGCCTTTGTAACCCTAGCTTTGAGGTTTAGCTCATCATTTATCAGAACAAACCCTTCTACAAGGATGGAAGGCAGGATTAATTATACAAAAGTCTTACCATAATCATCAGAAATAGTTTCCAGAATTCTATAGGATTCAAAGAGAACCCGAGAAGGATGTCCCTCTCACTTGGATGTCTAGAAAGGAGGGTCATATGGGATCAGTTTAGGTAATCAAAGAAATACAAGCAGATCAGTAAATAAGTATCACAGTTTGAGTTCAGTTAAGATAATCTTGAGATAAAGGTAGGGCCCTCTTCATTTCTGACCCTCTACACTCTTCAGATTTCCACTCTGAAGAAGCAAGGAGCACAATAACAGAAGGAACTATTAAATGGATGGATCAGTTGATCTATGTCGCTTCTATTTCTTAATATTAGGATTTTTATGACCAAGATCACTCAATAACAACTATGTAGACATTTCATTATCCAACAGTGGATAACTAACTCTGAACTGTTGATAAGAAATAGTAAATAGTTAGAAGTTCTTTAACAGTAACTAGATTATTCTGAGACATTCTTTTTTGACTGTATAACTAAAATTAACACAATTACATCAGTTAAGAAGTTCTTTTGCCAAAAATGAAGGAAAAACTCCAGTTTTTATTCTAATTTATCTCTCCATCTCTTCCTTTTTTTCTACTTAACTGTCCTATACATCACACACACATATTTTCTGAGGCATGGAGGCTGAAGAATATTTGACCAATGTTTATAACACTGGCCATCCAAAGCAGGTCCCTGAAGTTCAATGCAACTGAGTACAGAAGATAAGGGATGAGGACAGAGGAGTTGTGTTCATGCATACTGACACCATGGTGCTGAAGACATGACAGCTATGGCTCAACAAAGCCCTAGGGTTGTTTTCTAAACTTTGGTGACATACACAGATTTCATGTTGGTTTATTTAAACAACAGGAACAGTGTCTATTCTTCAAAAAAGAGGTCTATTCTGCCCAAGATTAAAAAAAAGGAAAGGATATTAAGGCTCTCCTCCCTACTGAATTTATATCCTGGTAAGGGAGAGGCTATTGTGTGCAACATGTAAGAATGTCACTGACGCAGTATTTAGAAGACAAAAATGTCAGTCAGGTGTGGTTACAGACACACAGTAAGGTGATGCTGAAATTATATTTAGACTTTAATGCTAGATCCAGGAGTGATTCGAAAAATCCTCCTCTCTTCTATTCCACAAGAAAGGCATACACAGTATCATATTTAACATTCTATTACCATTTATTTTAAGTAATAAACTATCGTTCTAAGAGTACTGTGATTTTTGCTTGGTTGTGCAGCCAAGAAAAGTAGAAAAGTAGGAGGAAGATGTGTTTTTCCCTCTTTTATGTAACTGTCAGTGTCTGAGGGAATTAACAGCCTCCTGAACATTGCTACAAAAATCATAAAGTTCCATGGAAAACGTCAGACTCTTTTCAAAAATCAGTGATAAGCAAAATTCCCATCTAGATCAAAAAATTCGTTTTTATTCAGAACCATAATTTTTCCATTTCTGAGCTGAATGGAATCTCTGTTCTAGACTTGAGCAGAATTCTACAATGGAGGGAATATATAAAGTGTGAGGGTACCTCAGAGATTAAATTTGTGTATGTTGTCAAGGAAGGACTGAGCCCTCCAAGTGATAGATTTAGATATGCTTCTGAAGTAAATACCAAAGAACCAATCTTGAAAATGTAACCAAGTCTTTGATGTAGCAAAGACAGCACTTTCAGAGAGCTCAGAAGAGAGAAAAGCTCACATCTGGACTAGACCAGATGTCATTTTCAAAAAGGAACCTACAAGTCATCTGTCTCATCTCTGGCATTAGCCTCATGGTAAATTCTGTTGCCACACATGACCATTAGCATTAATGTTTTCTTAATACAAGGTTGCAAATGTATGCTTCTATTGACAATGATATATATACAATGAGTCCACATTTGGGGCATCATAATGTTCAAGAATTTGCTCTAGAGTTAAGAATGAATTTTCTTTTAAAAATTTTGTAAGATAAATACATAACAAAGTAACATTATACTTTGCTTAGCACTCAAGAAATAAAAGCTAGTTTTATGTAGCAATATGTACATATCTATTACTGATGTCTTGACTTTCATGTGAAATAGTCTATCTAAAATCTATACATGAAATTCACACAGGGCTGAAATATAATCTTATAAATTAAAGTAGAGTAGAATGTGAACTTAGTAGCTCCTTTTTAAGGTCTCAGAAAAAATTAAAAACTATGATCACCTTGCTAGTATATTGAGTCTGTACAACAACAAATGACACTTTTCATTCTTACTTCTTTGAACTGTGAAATATAAATCAGACAGTAAAAGAACATATTTTAGGTATGCTAAAGCTCAAGTGATTTCAGCATGAACTGAAGCAGAAAAACATACAATAACAATAAATAAATGTAATAAATAAGTAAATAAACCTATTTAGCAGATATTACCTATGAAACAGATATAGCTATTAGCTATGATGATTACAGATTCCAAAATGCTTTTAGGATCAGACTTGTCAACCACTGGAATTATTGACATATTTTACTTTGAACCAAAAGGAGGCATATATTATCAATATCTAGGAGTTCCATGGTTGCTCAGATGGTAAACCATCTGCCTACAATGTGGGTTCGATCCCTGGGTCGGGAAGATCCTTTGGAGAAGGATATGGCAAGCCAATCCAGTAATCTTGCTTGGAAAATCCCACGGATGGAGGAGCATGGTAGGCTACAGTCCACAGTGTTGCAAAGAGTTGGACACGACTGAGTGACTTCACTAAAAGGAGGCATATATTTATCAATACCCACATAACTGAAAAAATCATAATTGTACAAAAACTTTTTCATATTCCAAACTCAAGCTGTCCACCTACTCAATGTAAATTACACGTGTGATTTGGCTCTAGTCAGGTACTGCATTTTATTGGAATAGTCAGTTTGCTATCTTTTATATAACTTCCCCCAACCCTTTGGCCCACCCTGCACACACTCAAACTGAGCACTCAAAGGAAACAATATGAGCCTCTAGAGTTAGGAAGATGTGGGTTTGAATTCTACTTCTACCACTTTGTGATATCAAGCAAGTTATTTAAAAATCTTAGACATTCTACAATTGAAACAGCAATACACATAATGATATTTTAAACTATGCCTGAGGTAATTGTTCTAAAGTAAGCACATAGTCAACATGCATTGAATACATCTCTTACCGAAATCTATGTAGATCTATTACTTATAAAACTCAGGAAATTTTTAATCTCTAGCTAAAATATTACTTTTGCTTTCATAAATTTAAATAATTTCATACTTTTCCAGCTCTCTTTTGTTTGACAGATTTGGTTTAGTTTAAACTGCATCCACTAACAAATCTTTCCTCTTAATAGTTTATTTCCTTGATGATGATTCTTATCTTGGTCCACATAAAATGATAAATTGTTCGTAAGTGCTACATAATGTTAAGCTAAATACCTACTTAAATTTCCTTTAGAACTCTGAATCACAAGACAGAATATTCCTGTATGCAAATATAACTTTAAATTGAAAACATAATTATCAACACAGACAAAGACTACTAATTGGTACACTGTTGATGGATGTTAGTTGTCTAATACATGTGGAAGTAAAGGATAATTTGAATGATACATGTTTTACTTTTGGCACAACAAACTGTGACATTTCAATGCAGCAATGGCTGAAATCTGTTGCTTCTAAGAATAAATCTTCTAAAATTAACTTTGCCAATCACAAGGCAATCCTATCTCACATTCAAAAAATTTCAAGTTTATTTATTTAGGGATCATCTTTCCCAGAACTATCCTGAAATCTTACATTTCTTAGCAGACATTTAAGTGCTTCACTAATAAAAGATAAAACTCAAATGAACCCACATTTTATTTTCTGAGAAGATAATGTCACCAGCTTTTGTGACTCAGAACTAAAAGAACAATGATTTTAATCAAGCAAATGAGTAGACCTCAAACAGTTCTAAGAAGTGCATTTGGTACTTTAAGAACTGGAGGGGGAAGGTTTTGTTAGAAATTAAGTATTGTTATGTGTCTTGTAAACTCAGCCTCATATAGTGTATTATGATTTTTCTAATCACATACAATAATTATTTACTTCTGACTGCACACTGTAGAGCAGCTTCTTAATCTATCTAAGTGATGAGTGTGGTGTTTCTTGTAGAAGAAAGATACAAACTACTATTTCAATAAAACTCATATATTTTATTAATTCACATATCAAAAAAGCATTTTTCATTTTATTAAGCAACTAAATGCCTTATAAATATAATAATATAGCATTCATAAATTGAGTATGCCTATTGAAATATGGCATCTGAAATCTTTATTATACTGAAAATTTTTAAAGGTGATAATTAGGAATACTGATCAGCTATCCTCAGAAAAACACATCACCATTATCTTTGTAAAGATTAGAGGTTTATAAAACACAGTTATTCTTTTTCTTCAGTTCAGTTCAGTTCAATCACTCAGTTGTGTCCGACTCTTTACGACCCCAAGGACGGCAGCATGCCAGGCCTCCCTATCCATCACCAACTCCCGGAGCTTATTCAAACTCATGTCCATTGAGCTGGTTATACCATCCAACCATCTCATCCTCTGTCACCCCCTTCTACTCCTGCCTTAAATCTTTCCCAGCATCAGCTAAGTCACTTCAGTTGTGTCCGACTCTGTGCAACCCCATACGGCAGCCCACCAGGCTCCTCCGTCCCTGGGATTATCCAGGCAAGAATACTGGAGTGGGTTGCCATTTCCTTCTCCAGCATCAGGTTCTTTTCAAATGAGTCAGTTCTTCCCATCAGGTAGCCAAAGTATTGGAGTCTCAGCTTCAACATCAGTCCTTCCAATGAACATTCAGGACTGATTTCCTTTAAGATGGACTGGTTGTATCTCCTTGCAGTCCAAGGAAATCTCAAGAGTCTTCTCCAACACCACAGTTCAAAAGCATCAATTCTTCAGTGCTCAGCTTTCTTTATACTCCATCTCTCACTTCCATATGTGCTGCTGCTGCTGCTAAGTCGCTTCAGTCATGTCCGACGCTGCGACCCCATAGATGGCTCCTCTGTCCATGGGATTCTCCAGGTTAGAATACCGGAGTGGGTTGCCATTTCCTTCTCTAACGCATGAAAGTGAAAAGTGCAAGAGAAGTTGCTCAGTCATGTCTGACTCTTCACGACCCCATGGACTGAAGCCTACCAGGCTCCTCCATCCATGGGATTTTCCATTGCCTTCTCTGTTTCATACATGACTACTGGAAAAACCATAGCTTTAACTAGATGGACCTTTGTTGGCAAAGTAACGTCTCTGCTTTTTAATATGCTGCCAAAGTTGGTGATAACTTTTCTTCCAAGGAGCAAGTGTCTTTTAATTTCATGGCTGCAGTCACCATCTGCAGTGATTTTGGAGCCCCCCCAAAACAAAGTCTGTTACTGTTTCCCCATCTGTTTGCCATGAACAAATGGGACTGGATGCCATCATCTTAGTTTTCTGAATTTTGAGTTTTAAGTCAGCTTTTTCACTCTCCTCTTTCACTTTCAGCAAGAGGCTCTTTAGTTCTTCTTCACTTCCTGGCATAAGTGTGGTGTCATCTGCATATCTGAGTTATTGATATTTCTCCCAGCAATCTTGATTCCAGCTTGTACTTCATCCATTCCAGCATTTCTCATGATTTACTCTGCATATCAGTTAAATAAGCAGGGTGACATTATACAGCCTTGATGTACTCCATTCCCTCTTTGGAACCAGTCTGTTGTTCCATGTCTATTTCTAACTGTTGCTTCCTGATCTGCATACAGGTTTCTCAGAAGGCAGGTCAGGTGGTCTGGTATGCCCATCTCTTTCAGAATTTTCCAGTTTGTGGTCATCCACTTAGTCAAAGGCTTTGGCATAGTCAGTAAAGCAGAAGTAGACATTTTCTGGAATGTTCTTGCTTTATTGATGATCAAACAGATGTTGGCAATTTGATCTCTGGTTCCTCTGCCTTTTCTAAAACCAGCTTGAATATCTGGAAGTTCATGGTTCACGTATTACTGAAGCCTGGCCTGTAGAATTTTGAGCATAACTTTGCTAGCATGTGAGATGAGTGCAATTGTGCGGTAGTTTGAGCGTTCTTTGGCATTGCCTTTCCTCGGGATTGGAATGAAAACAGATCTTTTCCATTCCTGTGGCCCCTGCTGCGTTTTCCGAATTTGCTAGCATATTGAATACAGCACTTTCATAGCATCATCTTTTAGGATTTGAACAGTCTCAGCTGGAATTCCATCACCTCCACTAGCTTTGTTCATAGTAATAATTCCTAAGGTCTGTCTGACTTTGCATTCCAGGATGTCTGGCTCTAGGTGAGTGATCATACCATGGTTATTACCTGGGTCATGAAGATATTTTTTGTATTGTTCTTCTGTGTATTCTTTCCACCTCCTCTTAATATCTTCTGCTTCTGTTAGAGTTTTGCCAATAATATGCACTGGTCATAGCAAACACCTTCTAACAGCACAAAAGAAGACTCTATACATGGACATCACCAGATGGTCAATATTGAAATCAGATTGATTATATTCTTTTCAGCCAAAGATGGATAAGCTCTATGCAGTCAGCAAAAACAAGACTGGCAGCTGACTGTGGCTCAAATCATGAATTCCTTATTGCCAAATTCAGACTTAAGTTGAATAAAGTAAGGAAAACCACTAGACCATTCAGGTATTCTTTTTCTTACTATTGCTGTAAAAAGAATTATTGACTTTGAGAAGATATACTTAGTATAATCTAGTCAATTTTAATAATTAAAAAAATGAATTCAAAATAAAATTAAGAGATATTTTAATGTTTGCCCACAAGGTTAAGTTACCATCACAAAAATAATTTTTTAAAAGGAAGAGACTTTAAAATCTTGGAGTGAAGAAATAATGAAGCAAGAGGAAAATAAACCAATGGACAAAGATAAAGGTTAAGATAAAATTCAACTTGGAAACAAGCTAAATGTTTTCATCATGAAGAGAATGTATAAATTGTATGAAATACTCAATAAACATCCATACAATATAAGCCAGCCAACAGTTAAGACAAATGAACCAGAGATACATGTATCTTCATGGATTAAAGTGTAAAACAATACTTTATATTGCTTATGATCACATATATATTCAATGAAAACATAAAATCCTATTTGAGGTAAAAAAAAAAAAAAATGGAAACATAGGATCGTAGTTTTCCCTGAGAAGTGAGGGTTGATAATGGAATCAAAGAGGAGTATATGGGGTGATTTGTGTATAGCAAATAAGGTTGCATATTAAGATTAGACAAGATTAGATGGGGTGTTCATTAGGTATTTCTCTTTGTATCTGAAATATTACCTAATTTTAAAATTGTTTTAAAATCATTCATTCAAGGACTACTGTAGATTTAACACAAGCAAGCACTGAAATGTGAAGGAGTATCTAATTTGTATTGAGATGTCTGAGGAGCTCAAGATAGGAGATTTAAGAGTCACAATCCCACCAAAAAATAAGTTCTCAATATATTTCTACCTGAAAACACCTGAGAAGTGATATTCATTCATGCTTCCATGGATACTATAGAAATTATTTGTGGTTAAAAAAAAAAAGGAATTACAGTAATTCACAATTGCCACAAACATGAAAGGGAAAAAAATCACCATTTGCTCACTAGAAATGAGAGGGAGCAAATTTAGTGCAAATTCTGCCATTCTATTTTTACTCACAAAAGAAGGATATCAGAAAAACATATACAGTTAAGCTAGGGTAAACTTTAATTTGCATTAATTTACTTATTTATGAAAGTTATCTACAAATATTAGTCCCCTACGATCTGCAGAGTGCCATCTCATGACACTTCCCTCTGGTTCTGTCTGTTCGACATCACTGTCTAGCACTTCTAGCATCCGGGCCTTTACGGGGCCATCTCCTCTGCTTGAATTGCCCTGCATGCCCCTACCCTATTCCCTTGACAGCGCTCACTTTACTGGTCTCAGCTAAAACAATTCAATGTCAAAAAAGCCTTCAGGGAACCATTCTGTTTTAGTAGTGTTCATTTATTCACTTGTATTCGTATTTCTCATAGACTGGAACTGCCATGGCAAAAAGGTGTTTGCCTGCTTTACTTGCTAGAGTTAGAAGCTGATGGCTGAATACATTTGAAACTCATATGTATTAATTTTGTATCGCCTCACAAGTAATTACAAAACCTAAAGTGGTGGGAACTCCTATTGTAAAACATTAGTAATTTAATTCTGTTACTACAAATCTTTTTTTTTAAAGACTTATCAAGCCAGTAATACCTTAATGAGTGGATAAAGTGCTTAGAACAATGCCCAGAATATAAGAGGCACAATATAAATTTTTACAAGAAAGACCTTCAAAGATCATCCTCTTGCTCCCTCTAGTAGCCACCTCTTTTTTTTTTTAAGGAAAAAAATAAAATAAAGCTATTTATGCACAAACGATTAGGTATTCCAGTGTTTATGAGATTTGTCTTAATACCATAGAACAGAAAGCCTGGAAATTTTTTTCAACATTGGAATCCCAACTAAATGCTAGTCAGTTCTGACTCTGCCAAACCATAATAAATACTTCATTTTTATGTTCTTTCTTGTTTATTAAACTGTAACAAAAAATGATGATTCTAAAGTTTCAAAATAGTATTAATTATGCTGTCCTACAAAAGTCAAGAAAGACTAAACCACAAGATATTAAGCACCATCAAATGCAAGAAATTCTTCTTCACCATCATTATTTATCATAAAGTCACAAAACAGTTTATTGTATTAATCTAATTCTTCATGGGTATTCCCAAAGAGAATCTCATTTACTCCAAATACAGAGATTTGCCTATATTTAGTAAAAATAAAATTACAGCCTCAAGATTATCAATATATTTAAGTACTAATGGATGCCATAAACTGCTCTAAGGGATTGTGCCCTTTGCGACAAGAATATTTTTTTTTTTTGAATTTAGTTATCATTTGCTTCACTGAGTGGCACATTTAGAGTCTTGATTTCAAAGCCTTTTGTTCACTCAAACACACATTCTAAGAAAATATGGTAACAGCACAGGAAATCTGAAAAAGAAACCACACATTTTAGTTTCCACTTATCTGAAAATGTCTTGTTAAGTGTTAGTTATAGGAAGATAAAAGAAGACAAGAAAGAATAAGAATTAGTTTTGATCATAATATATATATGCTATAGAAATGAGTGTGTGTGTACTTGAATACATAAGTAACTTTAAAAGGTTTATTTGACTTTATACCTAATTGTGTTTTAAGGAAAATATCTTCAGGAGGAATAAGCAAAACAAAAAAATTATTTCGGCAATGTTAACAATATACATATATATTTCACTTGCTGTTTGTTTTTTCTTACGTGAATCCATGAACCAGATTCTTCACTAAGATATAAATATCACACAAGCTCCACCTAGTTTTACCTAGGATAGCTTTCATTTATAACCATAACACTATTAATGAAGCACCCAAACAAAATCATATCATGGCTGAAAAATTTTTTCACTTGGCTACAGAAGTTACATAACCCTAATTATTAATATTTTCATAAGCAATCAAAAGATGCTGACTTTATCCTTAAAATACATCCACTTCTTTTCTGAATTTAGAGTTGGATATCCTAAAGTTCATAGCAAAACAGTAAAAAATTTTTATGGCTTCCAGATTATTTATCAACTTCTTAATATTTTATTCAATTATATTTTTATTGTTTTAATATCAAGAAAAGAATAGCATAAGAAATAACACAGGTCAAAACACAGACCTGGACAAAGGTTTCTAAGTCATGGGCATCGCATACAACCTTCTCAGTAATATGAAAAATTGTGAAAGGTACTCAATAAATACCTGTCAGCTGAATAACTAAATGAGCAAATGAACTGTCAAGAAACAAAATTTAAGACCAGTCTTCAGTAGCTCCTATTACAACAACACAAATCTTGTCAGTGTAAACCATCACCTTTATATATCAATTTTCAACTCAAAGAGAAGTTTAAAGTAAGCAAACATAACACCAAGCACAGGATAGGTTCTGTGGTATGAAGTACGATGAAGATAAGAATGTAGTCCTTACATTTAGGGAATCCATGGTCTAGAACTATTTGAAAGCAAAAGATCAATTACAAAAAACATATCGATACTTATGGAATGCAACAAAATTCTTATCCTGACAATTACATCTCTGAAGAATTTTTATCAGAAGACCTTCCATTTTCATAGTCTTGGTTTTAAAAATACACCCTCTCTAGTCTAGGTGCTATGATCAGTATAACTTAAGGAGATAAGGATTTGGGTTCAATTTCCTGTGTATTAGCAATTTATACATCCTTAATCAAAGTAATTAAGGGGCTTCCCTGATAGCTCAGGTGGTAGAGAATCTGCTTGCAATGCAGGAGACCCCAGTTCAATTCCTGAGTTGGGAAGATCTGCTGGAGAAGGCAATAGGCTTACCCACTCCACTATTCTTGGGCTTCCCTGTTGGCTCAGCTGGTAAAGAATCTGCCTGCCATGTGGGAGACCTGGGTTTGATCCCTGGGTTGGGAAGATCCCCTGGAGAAGGGAAAGGTATCCATTCCAGTATTCTGGACTGGAGAATTCCACAGACTATACAGTCCCTGGAGTCCCAAAGAGTTGGGCACGACTGAGTCACTCACTTTCAGTCAAATTAATTAGCTTTAGTGAACCTTTCCACCTGCAAAGCTCTTAGGAATATTTTGAGAGTAAAGTGAGAAACATGCATTAGAAAAAAGTGAAATATCAAGAATCTTTAAGACCCGTGTTTCCCAAATGTGTGTTAAGGCACTCTGGCAAGCTGTGATGAAGTCAAAGGGCAATAAAAGTATTTTAAATTTTCATGAGAATCCCAGCAACATTCATCTTACACCACATAACTTCTTATTATGTTCTTAGAAAATAATTTCTTTACAAAAGAAACTGTTAGATACTTTGTTTGGCCGAAGGGTCCTGTGAAAAAAATTACTGGGAATTAAACGTACCATGAACCAAGAGCGTTTGGAATTTTCTCTTTGAACTAATTAATGATTCCCACCATCTACCTGCCTCCCTGGTTCCACAAAGCCCTATGTACATACGGTATTTTTGTCTTTGTCTTTGCAGAACTTGTACCACAGAAACCAATATAAAACCTTTCTTGCAAATTCAACTTTTAAAGTTGAATTAGTAGGGTTTTGCAGGTAACAAACATCTAACTGTGACAAACAGGAAAAAAAAAAAGATTTTATGTGGAATAATATGTTTCAGTTTACAAAATCAGCAGGACACTAGAGAAACAGTCTAAAATCACAAAATGAGGAGATGAGGAGATGAGGCAACAGAAGCCAGAATCAAAGCCAAGATGCAGAAGCAGCCAGGTAAGAATGTCACATTGGCATTGCTACCACTGTCTACCATTATAATGGCTGACCTCCACCCCCAGAGCCAAGTGTGAATTCTACACTGCCACATCTTAGCACTCCTCCAAGTGCCAAGTCACTGGAGAGAATCCCAATAGATAAGCCATGGAGTAGGAAGTAGGATAATCTGGCCTTCCTCATCTATAGTTTGAGCCAAGGCAACGTTTCCCACCAAATTAACCAAAAAGCATGATCTTGAACTGAAAGGAAGTTCAGATTATGGAAAACCAAAATAACACAGCAAACATCATCACAAAAATACTGCCCAGTTTCAAAGACAGCTCAAATTCCACTCTGGCAAAGACAATGCTTTGATCTGCTCATCAAAACCGCCATTGCTATACATTTTTTACAACCTCTCTTTTTTTCTTCATACTTTTACTATAGCTATTTCAAGGATATTTTATGTAGGTTTTCCAATTTCACTGAATTATTTGTGAGGCTAGATGCTACGTCCCACTTGTTTTTTTTCTAAAATCTTCCAAAGCATTTAAAATTTCAACTTCATTTTATATGAAATAGTAAAATATTCAAGTAGAAAAGAAAAATATAGATGTTTAGTTTGCATTGTCATTCAGTTTTAATAGACTATTAAAAACTTAACTAGGTCAATATATTTCCAAAAATATACCTCAAATAACATGCAGAAATCCCCAGACATAGTCAAGAAAGTATGAGAAAAGCATTAACATCCCTTTATTGTATTACCCTATCACATTAAAAATTCTGAGTATTCTCTACTGTAAGGAAAATATTTAACTTTGTTTTAGCCAAGATGATCTAATCTATTACACATATGGGCTTACTATTAGTGTGATTTATCACTTAACCTAGCTTTTTAGAATCAGTTAAAAATCATCTGTTAGCCTGAGGATTTTTACCAGACTCTCTCACACTTGATGAACTAAACGAATGTTAGTGAATACACCTTAATACTCTGACAGCATGCATCAAACAGAGACACATTGCAATTTAAAAGACAAAAGGATTTCTGTGTGTTGATTTTGTATCCTGAAACTTTACTATATTCACTGATTAGCTCTAGTAATTTTCTGATAGAGTCTTTAGGGTTTTCTATGTAGAGGATCATGTCATCTGCAAATAAGGAGAGTTTTACTTCTTCTTTTCCAATCTGGATTACTTTAATTTCTTTATCTGCTCTGATTGCTGTGGCCCAGACTTCCAAAACTATGTTGAATAGTAGTGGTGAGAGTGGGCACCCTTGTCTTGTTCCTGACTTCAGGGGAAATGCTTTCAGTTTTTCACCACTGAGGATAATGTTTGCTGTGGGTTTGTCATATATAGCTTTTATTATGTTGAGGTATGTTCAACACACAGAAATCCCGGGCATTCCTATACACTAACAATGAGAAAACAGAAAGAGAAATTAAGGAAACAATTCATTCACCATCAAAACAAAAAGAATAAAATACTTAGGAGTATTTCTACCTAAAGAAACAAAAGACTTGTATATAGAAAACTATAAAACACTGATGAAAGAAATCAAAGAGGACACAAATAGATGGAGAAATGTGCCGTGTTCATGGATTGGAAGAATCAATATAGTGAAAATGAGTATACTACCCAAAGCAATCTATAGATTCAATGCAATTCCTATCAAGCTACCAGAGGTCTTTTCCAGAGAAACACAAAAAATAATTTCACAATTTGTATGGAAATACA
>ML660214.1:6191275-6272102 GCA_007570785.1 Antilocapra americana
TAACATGTTTCAATGCCATTCTCCCATATCATCCCACCCTTGCCCTCTTCCACAGAGTCCACAAGACTGTTCTATACATCTGCGTTTCTTTTGCTGTCTCCCATGCAGGGTTCTCGTTACGATCTTTCTAAATTCCATATGTATGCATTAGTATACTGTATTTTTGTTTTTCCTTTTGGCTTACTTCACTCTGGATAATAGGCTCCAGTTCCGTCCACCTGAGTAGAACTGATTCAAATAATTGTTTTTTAATGGCTGAGTAATATTCCATTGTATATATGTACCACAGCTTTCTTATCCATTCGTCAGTTGATGGCACGGGGAGAATTGATTATTATATATGATCACTGTTATTAACCAACCTCCTTCATTAATTCTTACCTGAATCAGGGTTATATCAGCTAACTGTATTGGACCTAGAACAACTGTGGTTACTTGAAATGGCCCTACTATAATTATTGTAACTACTGTGAAAGTTGTTCTTAATACTCTGAGCTTCTTTTCATCCCCTCACTTCTTTGTGCCCATAAATAATAATCATAGATCTGACTACCTGCCACAACTCTCAAACGCACATATTCACATCTATACAAAGACAACCTTATACTTCACCCAATTGACTAGATAGGTGTCTGCAGTTCTCACAGACTTTAAATATGCCCCCAAGCAAACCATGTTTTAATCCTATAACTTTTTCCTCTATTTTTCTTCTTAATTGCCAGTATTCAGGCTCCTCTGTCCACGGAATTCTCCAGGAAAGAATGCTGGAGTGGATTGCCATTTCCTTCTCTAGGGGATTTTCTCAACCCAGGGATCAAACCCACGTCTCCTGCATTGCAGGCAGATTCTTTCCTATCTAATCTATAGGGAAGTCCCAATTTGTATATTTTGTACTCTCATCGCTACTTTCAAACCACTATTCACTCCCTAACAAACTACTCTCATCTTTTGAAACATTTTATTATTCAGTAGTCATGTATGAATGTGAGAGTTGGACTATAAAGAAAGCTAAGCGCCAAAGAATTGATGCTTTTGAACTGTGGTGTTGGAGAAGACTCTTGAGAGTCCCTTGGACTGCAAGGAGATCCAACCAGTCCATCCTAAAGAAAATCACTCCTGAATATTCATTGGAAGGATTGATGCTGAAACTGAAACTCCAACACTTGGACACCTGATGTGAAGAACTGACTCATTGGAAAACACCCTGATGCGGGGAAAGATTGAAAGTGGGAAGAGAAGGGGGCGACAGAGGATGAGATGGTTGGATGGCATCACTGATTTAATGGACATGAGTTTGAGTAAACTCCAGGAGTCACGGATGGACAGGGAAGCCTGGTGTGCTGCAGTCCATGGGGTTGCAAAAAGTCAAGACACAACTGAGCGACTGAACTGAACTGATTATTCAGTTATCTTGCCAATGGATATATCTAATTTCCATAGGTCTTCAACACCTTCTCAATAGCTCTAACCCTAACTTACAGCTCCTTTTCGTCTCTATTTTCTGTGGTCTTGATATTAATATAATTTCTCTTTCTAGCTGTCTGGATTCATAATGAATAAATTGTATCAGCTTGAATGTCTGTTTCAGCTGATGATTTTGTCACATGATGCTATACAGACTCTCTTTTCACATACTTTTAAAAGATTGAAGATAAAAATTTTAAAGAAAAAATGAAGATAAATCTACCATTCTTTTTTAAAATTAAAAAAAAAAAAACACCTAACTGGAGCATAATTGCTTTACAATGTTGTGTTGCTTTCTGCCATACCTCAACATGAATCAATCATAGGTATACATATGTCCCGGCTTCCCACGTGGCACAAGTGGTAAAGAACTTGCCTGTCAATGCAGGAGTCATAAGCAACGAGAGCTTGAGTCCTAGATTGAGAAGAGCCCCTGGAGGAGGGCATGACAATTCACCCCAGAATTCTTGCCTAGAGAATCACCAGGGACAGAAGAGCCTGGTGAGCTATAAGCCATAGGGTTGCAGAGCTAGACATGACTGAAGTAACTTAGCACTCACACACACATACGTATGCCTCCTCCATCTTGAACCTCCCTCCCACTTCCCACTCTTCCAGGTTGTCACAAAGCTCTGCGTTGAGCTCCCTGCATCATACAGCAAATTCCCACTATTTTACATACGGTAGTATATTTGTTTCCATACTACTCTGGTAATTCATCCCACCCTTTCCTTCCCCTACTGTGTCCACAACTGTTGTCTATGTCTGCATCTCCGTTGCTGCCCTACAAATAGGTCCATCAATAGCATTTTTCTAGATCTCATATATATATGCCTTAATATATGATATTTGTTTTTCTCTTTCTGACTTACTTCACTCTGTATAACAGGCTCTAGGTTCATCCACCTCTCTAGAACTGACTCAGATTTGTTCCTTTTTATGGCTGAATGATATTCCATATTGTAAATATGTACCACAACTTCTTTATCCATTCATCTGTCAATGGATATCTAGGTTACTTCCATGTCCTGGCTATTGTAAATAGTGCTGCAATGAACATTGGGGTGCCTGTGTCTTTTATAATTGTGGTTTTCTCAGGGTACATGCCCAATAGTGGGATTGCTAGGTCATATGGTACTCTTATTCCTGGTAAATCTACCATTCTAATTCACCTATTTTCATGTAAGAATGGTCTTTACAGTGTTATAAATTATTACAATAAAAAAGCAAAAGCATATTTTAATTAATTTCATAAATACATGATTTCTCCAACTAGCACTCAGTTATGTCAATGGTTTCACAGCATTCCATCAATTTTGAAAGACAGTCTGGCAGGTGAATTCAGATTTCCTAATTTGGAACCAAGTTCTTCAAGTTACTTTACATTCAGAACTTAGTGGCACACAAGTTGGTATTTAATAAGTACTATGTAAATTATAACATGCCATGTTTTCTCTGTGTAACCATATCTATTGCTGGAAATATAGAAGTTTATTGTTTTGGGGGTTTGTTTGCTTCTACTACTAAAGAAAATAGTGCAGTAAAGCATGGGGCTTTCTCATAAATCTATTAATTCATTTGTCTGGTAAAACAACAAGATATATTAACTAGATCTCAGAACACAGATGCTCTTTGGTTCTGAAGAAGTGTGTGAAGTTGCTCAGTTGTGTCCGACTCTTTGCGATCCCCGCGGACTGTAGCCTACCAGGCTCCTTTGTCCATGGGATTTTACAGGCAAGAGTACTGGAGTGGGGTTGCCATTTCCTTCTCCAGATCTTTCCAACCTAGGGATCAAACCCAGGTCTCCCACACTTTAGCAGACGCTTTACTATCTGAGCCACCAGGGAAGTCCTTGGTTCTGAATATGACTTTTTAAAAAGAGATATGTTAACAATTTATAACACAAGAGATCAGTTTTACCATTACATTGCTTGTACCTAATCACTTGTTGTTTTAAAAATCTCTTAACCTTGTCTTCAGAAATGCCCTCATTTTCCTTTCTCCTGAATCACTCAAGATGCTATGTTTTGCCTCCTTTCCTTCTTTGCCACAAAATTTGGCCTCGGTCCTCTATGTCTGCTTTTCTGTATTCTTTTCTTCAATATTATAAAACAATTTCATGACTTTGACATATCTCTTCTGATGATATCCAGTACAAGGTAACTACCTCTTAAATGTCTACTGAGATATAAAATTGACTAATCTAACTACCTTCTCAAATTAGCATTCTGGTAATTGAACATTACATATTTACTTGATTTTACAATCCCTGCTTCAACACCCCAAAATGAAAACCATAGAATCATGTTTACCTTCTACTTCCACACAGCCAGCTAGGTGCCATCTCCTTCCCTAGAAGGAATTCTATAGTCTTATTTTCTATGTAATCTGGTTCACTTAATAAATTAATGATTAGATTACAAAATAAGGTCAAACATAAAACTTTAAATTAATAAAAACCTCTCATTACTATCCCAAATAGAATAATGCATTTATATATATATATATTTTTTTTGGCCACACCACGTAGCATGCACCACATAGCACTTAGTTCCTGACCAGTGATAAGACCTGTGCTTCCTGCAGTTGAAGTGCAGAGTCTGAACCACTGGACTGCCAAGAAAAAGTCCAATGCATTACTATTTTCACGCATGCATGCTTTGGTCGCTCAGTTGTGTCCACCGCTTTGCGACCCCATGGAGTCTACCAGGCTCCTCTATCCATGGGGATTCTCCAGGTAAGAATACTGGAGTGGGTTGTCATTCTCTCCTCCAGGGGATCTTTCCAACCGAGGGATCAAACCCAGGTCTCCCGCACTGCAGGTGGATTCTTTACCATCTGAGCCACCAGGGAAGCCCCACTATTTTCATGGGGGAAGGCTTTAAAGGAGAGTTGACATCATAAAAATTACTTCTGAAACTCCTCTAACTCACTCTCCTTCCTGCAATGGGCTTTGAGATAAATTAATTCTGGTTTAAGGCTTCCCTGGTGATTCAGAGGTAAACAATCCACCTGCCAATGCAAGAGACATGGGTTTAATCTCTGGTCTGGGAAGATCCCCTGGAGAAGGAAATGACAACCCACTCCAATACAACTGAAGAATCCCACGGACAGGGGAGCCTGGTGGGCTCCAGTTCACGGGATCACAGTGAGTTGGACATGACTTGGTGACTGAACAACAGCAACAACAACAATAAACACCATTCTGCTTTACATTCAGGTGTCACCTAAGTCCCCATGTACAATTACGTATCCATGCTCCATGACAAAAATCAAATAAATAGGTGTGTTCTTTACAAAACATTCTACATTTAATAAGTCCAATGACTAGTTGCTTTGCTACACAGAATGCTAAGACGGATCTCTTAAGGTTTCTGCTCTCTGGTTTACACACCTTATTTAACCCCCTCCCCTTCAGTATAGGTGGAAATGGGACATATGATGGAGCAGTTCTCAATGATGAGGTTACTAATCAGTTGACTTTTGGGTAAATCTAATGAGATGAGACACAGTCAGGCTCAATTCAACCAGCTGATCTTTTGGGAAAGCCTGGGTCCTTCTTCAAAAGTGTGAGATGAATTCCACATGAGTGAAATTCTTCGTTACTGGCTTTGAAGGTGGAGAAGCTCTGAGACAAGAAAGGCCATCAACCTGCAAGAACTAACAGCAGCCCCAGGAGATAGCCAATAAGGAAACAGAGACGTGGTCCTGCAGCCACAAAGAACTGAATTCTGCAACCAACCTGAACAAACTTCGAAGCAGGTTCTCTGGCAGAGCCCCACATAAGAACACAGGCCTTCCATCATCTTAATTTAGTCTTTTAAGATCTGCTCAGAGAAGCCAACTAGGCCATTCTAAACTTCTGAGCTACAAAACTGTGAGCTAATCCATGGGTATTATTTTAAGCTGCAAAGTTTGTGGCAACTTGTTTTAGAGCAATAGAAAACTAATATCCAGGCAGAGATAAAAAAAAAAAAAAAAACAGTATTTACTGCTTGACTTTAGAGTAATGTCACCTTTAAATAAACTCTGTATTTATATTTCCTTTCAATGTTACATAATTTAAAAAAAAATAGAGTATATAACATCATTTTTATAACTACAAATGATAGGATTGCTTATTTCTGTGTAACTTAAATAACAGCCTATCTGCCAAAAAGTATGTTTATAATTTCCCTGAGGGTGACAGAGTGTTTTAATCAGGAAATACACACTTGATTTTTATGAACTAAGATAAATCATTATAACAATTCTGGATACTGGGCTTACTTTAGTAAAAAATCATCTGATATAAAGCCCTCATTTAGTTCAAATTCTTTATAAATACAAAAATGTGAACTCATTTACATATCAGGAAAGAAAAAAAATCTCAGCCACAGTTGACATGAAGTAAGCCATTTAGCCATAATTTTCAGTAAGTATTTCTCATGTTAAGATATTCTTGTTGGTAATATACTTATCAGCAATTTTCTAAGGCTTTATAAATATACTCATTTTAAGAAACTTCATGCTATAGCTTCTCCCAGTGAAAATCTTTTAAAAAATCTTAGAGATACTTTGCTTCTTTTCATATGTAAAGAATGAATTCATATTAATATGCCACAATCACAGAGAAATTCTCACTAAAGAAGTAAGAAAGTAAAAATAAAAGCACTGTTGACAACAAATAAAAGAACACCGCAATGCATGTGTTTCCTTTTAGTTAGGGCCCATAATTTTTTACCAAGTAATATAAATAACTTGAAGTAATCTTTCAAGCTTGCAGTAAAGGCCCACAAAAGCTATTTAGCATAAAAACACATTTCATTAAGAAGCTTAACTTTTCTTAGAAGTGAAGTTTCATTTAGAAAGGAATCATTTTTAACTTGTCTATTCAGCAAAAAGGACATCTTGATGTAACAGTCCTAGACTGGCCAGCTTTGGAAAGAAAACTACTATTTATTGAGCTTGACCAAGTGTAGCTCATGAACTGTTTGTTCCCAGATCTTAACAGACACTCACTCTTCACAACAACCTTCACAACAATCTTCACAACAACCCCACGGGGTAGGTCCTGTCATCATCATTGCCATTTTAGAGATGAGGAAGCCAAGTCACTAGGAAGTGGCGTAAGTGCCATCTTGACAGCCCTACTATGCTGCCTTTCTATGGATCACCAAATTCATTGTCTTTTCCATGAAGCTCAGTTTTATTCACTTATTTTCAGCCATAAAAGAAGATATACTACCCCTTATGAACTTAATTTTATAATGAGACTTTATATGCAGGAAGTTTTCCAAATATGTGGTATATCTATCTTCTTTTCACCTTTTGAAATGAGACATAGTGGGAAAATGTGAGGTAAGAAAGTCATTAAAAATATTTGCAGCTAACAAGATATGAGGTTGACTAGATCTCAGCATTGTGAACCAATATCCGGGTATTGGATATTGTATCAGATATTGCATCTGTAGTAACTATATATATAGGACTAACACATTCATTGTATAAAGATATAATGAGAGTCTACCATATGCAATCACCTGGATTTATGAGTCTACTATATGCCAAATATCTGGCACTCACAGACCTTGTACTTAGTAAGGCAAAGAAATAATTTTTAAAAACATAGTAACTTAGTAAATAAACTATTATGTAACAAGGTAGGAAGTGCTATGGACAGAAGAAAAAGAGAAGAGAGCAAGGGATTTTTGCATTATGGGAGGTGGGAGGCAGGTTACAGTATTAAATAGAGTGGTCTAGGTTAACTTTATTAAGGTACTATTTAAATAAATAATTTTAAGACAGAAATTTATTATTTTTTCATGCAGAAAAAGCTCATCTTCTTTCTAATACTTCTGTACTTTAAGAACATATACAAAGATATATATATATGTGTGCATTAGTATGTAAGACTTTTTAAGAGATCTTTAAAAATACTTGCAGACAATATAGAACTAAATAACAAAGTTTCACACTCTTTTTAACTATAGTTATGATGCTATTAACACAAAGCATGCATTTTATTCTGTGTGTCCTTCCCGTAAATTCTCTGTTTCCTTCACTGCACAAACATGTATTGATTACCTACCACCTCATGGTATTTCGACAGCACTGATGGTGCTCCAGGGGTCACAATCCTGAGGGCTGACTGGAGTATCATAACAGGAAGCAGGAATCAAGAGGAAAAGGTACCTGAGATGAATCTCAAAGACCAGATAGGTGATCAAGATGTGGGAAAGTAGAGAATACTGGGGCACATGCAAGGGGCATATGCATAGTACTGAGGCACAAAGAGGACTCCACGTACACACTTTGTTTGGGGCATTTAGTCCTACATGAGAGAAGTCTAAGGGATTCAGCAGAACATGGTAAAAAAGAAAACTGCACAAACATACAGAAAACTGTAGGAGAATGAAATTTAAAAAACTGAGCTTCCCCAAATAAAATATTCAGGGCCTATTGCATTCGCAGAGATGACAAACAAAAGCTCAAACAAGCCTCTCATGGTGAGGCTAAGAAGAAGATAAGAGAACAGTGATCCTTTTAGCAAGTATTAATAAAACTGACAATAGTTGAAAGCTACCATTCTGGGAGAGTGACAGACAAGAAAAAGTCTGAAAGGACCCTGGATTTGTGATGCCTTCAGTCCGACAGGGAGCACATGAAGAAGAACACGGAGTAAAAATTGATGACTCCAACATGGGGCATGTTGAATGTGAAGGAAGTATCACACCCCTTGTTGGAAAATTTCCCTAGACAGTGTCATTCATGTCTCTGGAAGCAAAATAAAGAATTCTAGGAATATGAAAATGAAGGTATTAATTAAAATCTATTTAAAATACTATTTCTTGAGCAATGTGTATCATTTAGAATACTAGTTCTGCCCAAGAAGTAAAAAGACTATGTGGTAATTTTTTTAATACTTGGTTAAACCAGGTTCTTTATTTAAAAAGGCCGGTCATAGAAGTAATATATGAAATTCATACCTTTAAAAGAGATTAAATATGAAGCACTTGCAAATTTTCTTGAGGGATATGTTTTAGTGTAGCATCTTATAGGACTCACATAAAATGCACTTTTGAAAAAGAAAAAAACTTATCAAAGATTATTCAAACAGGTGTATTACTGGAATGTGTCAGGTGCGTCATTTAGTTTACATCTTTACATTACACTACAGTGCCTTGAGAACGCTGACACTAGGTCATCTAGAACTTCATAAATGAGCGAGGCTTTTAAATAGAGGATGATTCTTTTTATGAAAGTCACAAAATATTCAATTTTTGTTTTTAAGGCTCAGCCGAAACTTCACTTCTATTTAAGACTTTAAGTCTATTATTAAGATTTTCATATACTTAGATAATATGTAATACTTCTGCATGAACATGAGTTTATTTTTAAAAAGTGGAAAGTAGTTACTTTTCCACTGGTTAATCATGTATTGCAGTACGTTGATATTAAGCAAGAATATAAGAACAATTACATGACATTTAATAGATGCCAGAAGTCCACAGTTTCAAGAAAGCTAAGTAAACAGCAAAAGAAATTGACAGGCATTCCTGCATACCATTTATTCAATGAAAAGGTATATTGTTCACTGAGTACTTTAATTAGCTGTGCTTCAGAACTGTGGTTCAGGTAGAGAGGTTCTATTTTTAGCAGATGCAAAATAAAACTGCCTTTGATGGTATTCTGAGCTGATGAAAGCAGTGACAATGTGTGGTATGTTGAAAGAAACTTACTCTATTTAATAAGTTATGGAATAGTGAGATAAACTGGGTGAAACGCATTAATTTAATTATTGTGACACGCTTAAATGGTAATCTATGTAAATACAAATCTAATTTAAATATTCCAAAACAATTAAGATAAACTCATAACCATCTTTCCTGTGATCTTTAATAGCTGTTATAAAACCCTTCTCATGGTCATATAAAAAAAAAACAACTAAAAATGCTTTAAATGACTATCCCATCTTTCTGTGATTTACCAAATTGATAAGTTAAAATGACATATCTTCCAACATTTGATTGTTCATTTTTTTCTCATGGAATTTTAAAAAATACAAAAGAGAAGCAAAAAGTATTTAAATCCAAGTTTAGGCATTCCACACACAGATATATAAGGTTATTTTTATTCCAATGGTTAACTCTATGTGCAAGGCATATTTTTTTATTTCTTCTGATGATACTTCTACCTGACATTATACATTTTTAAACTTGATAGATGTAATTAGCAGTTCTACATGTTAATACACAACAGTTCATGTATGTTATCTCCCAAAATTAAACCCCATCGTATTTTAAGTCCTAATTTCTTCCCAGGGAAATTTCTAATTTTAGATCTAAAATATGTACACATACATATGTATACCGGCTTCTGTGGTGGCTCAGTGGTAAAGAAATTCATCTGCAATGCAGGAGATGTGGATTTGAACACTGAGGGGTTCAACCCTGGATCTGGAAGATCCCTTAGAGACGGAAATGACAATCCACTCCAACATTCTTGCCTGGAAAATCCCACAACAAAGGATCCTGGTGGGCTACATACAGTCTATGGGGTCACAGAAGAGTCAGACATGATTTAGCAACTAAAAACCACATATGTGTATATATATATACACACACATATATAATCTTCCAATATTAATATTAAAAGTTTCAATTATTTGTATGAATACCTATAATTAATTTTTCTCATAGAGTAAGGTGGACCTACAATAAGTTCTATAAAATGATCACAGAAATTACATTATCAGTAGTAGAGACTGTCAGAATTACTTTGATTAGGTTGATTTTATAATTTAATCAAAGAGCAATCTTAAAGTCAGGCCCACGGCTCTGTGGAGTAGAAATGGCATTGAATTCTTTTTTAAATCATATTAACACTAGTATTAATATGGGGGTAATGTAACTACATATAATATGGCAAGAAAATGTTAATATAAAGTAAATAATGGAGTGTGCATTTTCTGCCAGAGCAATCCTTGTTTGAATATAAGATTGAGTTGTTGGGAGAATGGCATTGAAACATGTTAATTATCATATGTCTAATCAATCGCCAGCCCAGGATTGATTCTCGGGGGCTGGTGCATCGAGATTTCCCGGGGGGAGGGAGGGGTTTCTGGAGGGGGAGCATATGTAAACCCATAGTGATATCATGGCATTGTATGGCAAAAACAATAAAAGGGAGAAAAAAAAAAAAAGGAAATCCCACGAGCAGAAGAGACTGGGGGGTTAGAGTCCAAGGCGTCACAAAGTGTCAGATATGACTTAGCAACTAAGCGACAACAGCAATTTTAAGACAAAAGGCCTTTAACTTAAGATGGCCAAAGCACTGATAATATATATTTGCTGTCGAGAGAATTACTATGAGTTTAAATTTTCTAGTGCTAAATTTACTTAATAAAGACTTGTTTTCATTAGGAAAAAAAAAAAAAAGATTGAGTTGTTTCATGAAGTTTTCCCGTTTCTTGCTTCACAAAGTTTAAATAAAGGAAAGAAGTTTTAAAAGGAGATGTGGAAGACAAACAATGAAAAGGGTATTTTTATTTAGTAGTACAAGCACCACCATCTGATCCCAACTCTAAGCATAAAACTTCAGTTACCTGAGTCTAATTTTCTTCATTTTTAAAGTATGAGGTTTGAGAAGCAGGTTTTTTTCATGAGATTTTCATGGAGCTGGATCAGAGGCAGGTCCAAGAATAAGGGAGGCAGCCAAAAGAGCAGCTTCCGCCCCCAGTTAAGCAGATGAAGCTGGCCTCAACCAGCATGCTTCCACTTTTATCTACACTTCCACTTTTTTTCTACACATGGTCTGTGTGTGTGTGTGTGTGTGTGTGTGTGTGTTAGTTGTTCAGTCAAATTAGACTCTTTGTGACCCCATGGACTGTAGCCTGCCAGGCTTCTCTGTCCATGAAATTCTCTAGGCAAGAATACTGAAGTGGGTTGCCATTTCCTTCTACAGAGGATTTTTCTGACTCATGGATCGAACCCGGGTCTCCTGCATTGCATGGTTCCTATATTTAATGTTATTTGAAGGAGGAGTTCACAATATTTGAAGCTTTAAAATCATTGGTTTATTAATCCCTTTGGGAAAGACAATCCTCAATGGGACTCTCCCGCACCTTCATCCGTAAAGTCTTTGCCAACAATACAAGATCCCGGCCGCTCTTCACCTTGGCCATGCTTCAGCTTCTCTGTGCAACAGGCAGCCTTAGGGACGAGGTAACAACTCCACAGGACAAAGAGCAAACGGGCCTACTGCTTGTTATAAGAGATGTGGATTCTACAAGCTCAGTGCTCCTCACCTGTGATTCAGACCTGCAAAGGTAGTGTCAACCTAGGTTCACATCTCATGTGATCCCAAGAGTGGGGGACAAGCAGAATTGATGCAAATACGCTGACATTCACGCTGCCGCCTGTGGTATGACTATTAACGCTCTGTCTCTGACCCAGGGGTGTCAGGTCTACTACTGGCTCCTATGAAACTGTAACAGGTTAGTTTATTAGCTTATAAGTAGAATAGTAGTAGTTTGTAAGTAGTAAAGTCAAATCCTGGCCAAGACAATGCCATATTACTAGACTCTTGCTAAGGTTTTTGTGCATATTTAATATTTTTAAATATTAAAACTATACTAATAAAAATAATAAAGTACTAATATTCTAAATTAGATATATAACTAACAGTACAAATGACAGAATCTAGAAAACCAAACTGTGTCTTAATGAAAATTCATTATGAGAAACATGACACTAAAAACCAGAGTGAAAATGATGAATTGCTGCTTAATAAATAACATGGAGGCAAGGGGCTATACATTTTGAACATATAAAGTTAGGCACTTCACCTCATACAGTATCAAAAAAAATGAATTATAGATAAATATGTGATTAGAAGTAGAAAATAAAACTACAGATGTTTACGAATAAATGTAGAAGGCTATTTTTATAATAAAAATGTGAAAAGGCCTTCTTGAGCAAAATAAGCAATCAAGGGAAAATTAAAAGATTTGATTGCATAAAAGTTTTTTTTTTAATTTCATTTACAGAAGAAAATTTCATAAAGCTTTTTTGCATTAAAAAACCAAGTGATCAACATGGTAAATCTTTTCAAGATAAGATGGCAAATAATTCAATAATTTAAAATATTTTATGAACTATACAGACATAGACATGTAAATACGATCAGTGGGTATAAATGGGCAACTTCAAAAAGGAAAAATACAAGTAGTTGATAAGCTCATGATGTTCACATATATAATGTTTACTCTCAAAATAGGCATGGAAATTTAATATTATACAATATTGTTTAGTTTCTGACTCTTGAAACCAATAATTATGGACTACTAGTCAGTGTGGAAACTAGAGACATTAATAGTTTGTTGGCAACACTATGATTACTACTCTTTTAAACAAGGTAATATGAAAACTCTCTTAAACATCACTTGTCTTAACTTTGCCCATCCATTTCAAGGAATTTATCTAATAATAGCAAGATATAATGGGGAAATGTAGGTGTAGATATTTTACTAGCCTTGCTTACACATTAACAGAAACTCAAAACATCTTCAATTTCTCAGTTTTCATGAGGAGAATGTGCATCACTATTGAGATTTTGCAGAGTTATTTCCCTCATAAGTAGAATTAGGCAAGTCAATGAGAGTACATTTGAAAGAATGTCAAATATACAAAGTTTTGTGAAAAAGAAACTCAATGAAAATAAGTATACTAAGAACACATGTTCATTTCAAAATAAATACATTATTTCTGAAAACACAAGCTCATAAAACTTTTTTCAAAGATCTGAAATCTGTCTACATTTCACTGTTTGTATAACCATTACATAAATAAACAAAAAAACAAAACAAAACAAAAAGGCTAAAGAGATTCTAAAGTGTTAACATAAAGTACAAGGGGAAGAGGAAGCTTTTCATACTTACTTCTTCAGATACTTTAGTACTCTGTGGATTGTTATAAGGAATAACGCTTTTATAATACAAATTATTGGAACAGAATTTTAAAAGAAAATGAATGACCATGAAGAAACGGAAGGAAGAAAAAACAAACAGTACATTCAAACTCTAACATAATGTATTGCTGAGTCTTCTAGAAGCAATTGACCTCAAAATGTATGATTTTTCACCCAAAGCCACAGGAAGAATATAAACAGGTTCAAGAGTTCTGAAAAAAAAAAAAAATAGAGGAAGCATTTGGAAAAATATCTTGACCTAAAGGTTGGTAGGACAGCAGTACACTAATCAATAGTACAGATATCTCATACTGATGATTAGTAGGGCCTAGAACAGTGATCATCAGGCTGGGCTGGGTATCAGTAGTTTATCTTCTGATGATGAGAGCCCCAAGAACTATTTGCTCAATAGAGCACAGAAAGAGAACCAGATATGTTGTATAATATGAGGAAATTAAGCTCTGAAAGAGAAAATAAGCTCTGGAAGCAATAAATATAGTAATAGTGTTTTTCTTCATTATTTAAGGATAAGTCTTACACAATAGTAACCAAATTAAAATTGTCAGTGAGATATTTTAGTTTCCATACTAAAGTTTCAAAATCTAATGTGGTTGTTGCACTTTCAATAATCTTAATTTGACCCTGGTGCTCATTAGCCATGTTTGTCCAGTGACTACCTTATCAGGCAATGCATCTTTAGAACAACAGTAGCATGTATGCAAAGTTAATCAAACTAAAAATGGATAAAACTATGGTAGAGAACCAGTTTAAGATATATATATATACACATAGCAATGGCAATCCACTCCAGTAGTGTTGCCTGGAGAATTCCATGGACAGAGGAGCCTGGAGGGCTATATTCCATGGGGTCACAAAGAGTCAGATAGGATTAAGTGACTAACACACGCATATACATATAAAACCCATGTTTCAGCAATCCCACTCCTGGGAATGTAACAAAGGAGGCTATACAAAAATGTTGGTAGAAGCAAAGGCTAACCACCACCACTATCACCAATGGAACACTTACATTACTTTCATGGAGTAAAGTCTCTGCATGCATTGACAGGAATATAATATTGACAGTATTTCTTACAGTTGGAGCAACTATGTTTCCTGCCCTCACATGTGCTATACATGAAAGCAGGGATATCATTTCATCATTCAGTCATACGCTTTCACCTAAATAAAAGTTGACCAGCTGAAAGGCTTATCCATAAAGAAAAGGTTGATCCTAGCCTCTATTCTTCTTAGTTCTCAATCTGCATATGCTTCTAAATTCAGCCATATAACACAACCACCATTATTCTGGGGGCCCCAAATGTTACCTGGTTTGATGCACATTTTAGCAAATTTGTTGATATCAAAGTCTTAGTAATTACCAACTGACACAACACAAGCACAGAAGAAATAACATTTGTTATCCAGTTCCCCAGGGACAGAGGAGCCCGGCAGGCTACAGTCCAGGAGGTTGTAAGACTCGGACATGACTTAGCAACTAAACCACCACCATCTCCCCCTCCGTGTTACTTAAACATGGTCTAGGGGATCAAGCATTGGTTCTACCTCTGAATGATACCTCTGTGGTTTGGTAACTACCTCTCTGATCCTCATTCTCCTGATCTTTAAAGCAGCTCTAAAATCTACTCTACAGGGTTGTTGTGGAAAACAATGCCTGATACAATATGTTTCACATATTGTTGTTTAGCCACTAAGTCATATCTGACTCTTTGTGATCAATGGATTGTAGCCCACCAGGCTCATCTGCCCATGGGATTTTTAGGCAAGAACGCTAGAGTGGGTTGCCATTTCCTTCTCCAAGGGATCTTCCAACCAAGGGATTGAACCTGCATCTCCTGCATTGGCAGGAGGATTCTTTCTCACTGTGCCACCTGAGAAGAGTGTCACACAGACTTAGTCAAATACCAGTTTACTTTTTCCTACAATGTCTGTGCAATGTTATGTCTGAATTGTAATTAGAACCATCTATATACATTTAATATCTAAATAAAAGTTCTGGTAATCCAAGAAATACAAATCAAAAGAATCATATGATAGCACTCTTAAACTTCCAAATTAACCAATTTTATTATAAGTGATAGTATTCAAATTTGGAGAGGCTGCATTAAGAAAGGCATCACAGATGCTAGTGGTAATGTCAACTGCTATTATATCTCCCCCCCCAAAATTTGATAACTTCAGGATTCTTATTCTGTGATTTAATAACCTTAGTATCACTAAGTTTTCTCTGAGAAACAGTTAATAATGCCAATCTTTAGACCCTAAAACATTCATTTTATTTATAATAAAAAAACGAAAACAACCTAAGTCCTTAATACCAGGAGTATGTGTATGAAAAAAACATACAACAAAAGAACCATAGAATTGAATAATATGTAATCATTCTATGTAATATTTAAGAAGTGTTTAATCACATTAAAAATGGAATAGCTTAATATCAGGATTTAGAACTACCTCATAGAGCAAAATGCGAAATACTTAAAAATGCATAGATAAAAAGACTAATGAAAAATCTACTTTTTTGTTTCAATTTCTTTAAGCAAAATATCTCTATTTTAAAAACATTTCTGGATTTTTCTTCAACTAGATATCACTTAATAAAAAGGTAATATCAAATTTCTTCTAAAGATTATTAAGTAAAAATTTTGTTTCTACAAACTTGTCAGTTCTCTTGTGTTAGTCAAAAAGTGCAAACAGATGTCCCTCTTTTCTTGGGATGCCAGAAATTTTTACACAGAATGTGTATTTATCTCTTTTGTGGAATTCTTTAAAAACTGATTATTGGTAGAATTATTTTCTCCTTATTGAGTTCTGCTCCTTCTTTCAGTTTTTAATTGCTCATATATGTATGCATGTGTGTATATATCTATTTTAGTAATAGATATTACTATAAAATAGTAATATTTTAGTAATAGATATGTTTTTTAAACTTTAAGCAATGGTTTTTAAAGTTAAACCAAGATATTACTTGTTTACTAAACTAAGAAATGAAACACAGTTCCACCAGACCTTCGGCAAAAGAAGGGTCCAAGAGAGGGTTTGAGAGGGAATGTAGAAGTCACCTTGGCTACAGAGTAAAGACCTGAAGGGAACTCAGTTACACTGGATCTGAATCGGCTCAAAAGGCCCATTTGTTGCCTGGTGACAAATATACGCTGGCCATGTCAACATCACCCAAGCCGTGCATAATTATCTCACCAAGGAAGCAGCAATACGACTCTAGGACTTCTTGAAGCACGTGGAAACAAATTTAAGTTGTATTTTCATAGTACAAATTTCTTTTCCAAAAGAGCAATATAAACAATAAAATACCCACTATGAGTAACTTTGACTTCTTTCTGCACTTAAATTGACCCAGAATAATTAAAATTCACTATGTAAACTTCTTGCCAATTTACACTGTTTTTCTCAACATGCCTCCAAATTCTATTAGACTAGCTTTTTTAGAAAGCCTTGCTGCCTCATAAAACTCCTTCAAAGACAAACTATTTCCTAATTTGGCAGAAATTAAAGCCCCAAAAAACCATTCCTTACTATTAGAGGTTAATGGATGATAGTACTATGTGGGCACAAAACAGTTAACCCATAAGGCTTCAGCTGAAGCCTGGCAACACCCCAGGGCCCTGCAGGCAGTCTTGGCACTCTTCAGTGCGTGGGAGATGCTGAGTAGGACATACAGGAAACAACCTTAGAGACAGGTGTGTTTGATGAATGGATGGGGGAGGGGAGAGATACTGTTCATAGTTCCCAACCCATGAAAAACCAGGACCAGCTCTTCTCACCATAAGAACAGAACAGAAAAAGGGGAGGGCAGAAAGGCACTAGGAGGACAAGATATCCTGTCTCATAGAGAAGAGGGGAGAAGCAGAGGCTTCATACAGTGTTATATGTGCTTCACTAGAAAAATAAAGGGAAATGTGTAGTTGAATTCTTTCTTGAGAAATACATTTCTCTGCACTATAGGCTTAAAGTCTGAGTATTTTCAGTATGTGCTCTCTCAAACTAGAATCAAATACAGTGCCAGTCCAGCAGAAAATACTGGATCACAAGAAAATTATCACAAGCAGAACAAAGAAATCATAGAAACAAAGCAAGGAAACAAGGATCAAGGATGAGATTTTCTAACCACTCAAAATGAGAGATTAGTAAGTAATATAAACACTGGGACAGCACAACAAATAAAGTGTATACATTGAATTTACAATTTCCTGAATATACACGTACATGTACACATACACACACAGACACACACACAAACACAGGGTGTCTTTTTCAACCAGTCTCCTCTAAAGTCTTCTAGGTAAAAGAGCAGGAGCTACAGCAACACGGATTAACTCCAGTAACCTTCATTCACTCCCTTGATGTCAGCACAGCTAATGGACTTTACCTAAAGATCAGAAGGCATTGAGGTCTTAGACCTGCTAAAAACTTCCCTCAGATTAACACGGTCGAGTGGAGCCAAGAATATGAGTCAACTGATTTTGTTTCATCATATTTTTTTTCTCCTCTGAAATATGATCTTCCACATTCGAAGAAATGGCCGAAGAAAAAAACAATCTGAACAATGACAGATTATCTGAATTCCACTGATGTATTTAAAATAGGAGTTCTCATGTACTGTTTGAAAACTTAAAACCACTTGTATTTTCGAACTATTGAAATTCCACACACATCCTAGATAACAATTCTCTGCTTGATTCAAGAAATCTTTCAAAATTACCACTTCTGAAATATAATTTGGCAACACAGAAAATCAAAGATTTTCCTGAGAGATTTATTGTCCCTCTTCTCAAGAACTCTCACTTCACACTTCCAAACACTTACAGAATTCTAATAATCACTATGACCCAAATGCATACATACATATAGGTGTTTACACACATACACGCATTATAGCCCTTTCTTCAATGTGTACAAAATACACTTTTTTCAGGGTATTTTAGTTTTTAGTGTTGCAGGTTGTTTTATAACTATTTAAATACTCATATCATAAAGCTCTTCATTAAAAGGTACAATTTCTCAAATGTATGAAATTAATACAATTGTCCTGGAAAAACTGAAATTCCCCTCTTCATAAATACACAATGAAAAATAATTCTTCTAAAAATATGGAAGAAATTTAAAGTTGTTTTGCTCTTGCACTGAATTCCAAATATGGTAAGTAATAATTACACTTGTGACCACTCAAAAATGCTGAGAGAAACCATATTTTTTTTACCTTTAAACAGATCCTGGTTAACATTGTTCATCATTATCCTCATTATTCATTTTAAAGAGGATAAAAATCAGCTTAAGTCTATAGGGACAATACTTTCATATGGTGTTAAACATATCAAAGCAACCAAATACTTTCAAAAGTAAAAAAAAAAAACTTGTAACTTATTCTTTTAAAAAATTTAACTCAAAAACAAGAATCTCTAAAGCTTCTTTTGTAGAGTTGTTAAATCCAACTATTCAATTTTTTTTTGCATTTCAATGAATTACAAAATCAAGGAGGGGGAGTAAAATAATACTTAAGTATTACTGATTTGCATAAAAATAATGAACAATAATTTAAGTGCAATCCCAAAATGTTTACTAAAATATCACTGTTACTTACCTAGGCAGCAATCATTCAACCCCTCAATCTCCTAAGATCCAAATACTCTAACAGCCTTAACACAGTCTTAATGTTTATTGATTCATTCTTCTATAACTATATTAGGTAGAAAATTGTTATCTGCTTTTTACACTGTGGAAGAAGTGTTTTGGTCTTCCCATTTAAAAACAAAATCCTTGACATTAGTCACTGAAATCCATATAAGTCTTTTTTCTTTCCACAGTTCCTAATAAAGTGCTCTATTATATTTATGCCAGAAAACAGCTTAAACAGGATTATAAAAAGTCTAAGTATTATATATTTGAACCAATATTTTCTAGCAGACAGTATTATTAACTTACACTAAGCTCTTAACTTTGGTAAAATAACAGATCTCATCTACTTTATGGATTTGCAATCAATCAAACTTCTCTTTTTAATGTATGAAAGAGACTAGAAGGATGAGAGACAGTGGCAACAGTAAATTACAATTATTTTGTGCTTTCAGGAGAAAACCATAGGATGTTAATTCATAAAAGAATGAGACAATCATTATTTTAAGTTATCAGCTCATTTCATCATCTTACTTTTTGGTACATTAAGCCAGAAACGTATAAATTACATGAATATTTAATAAGAAAGCACAAGCCTAATAAGTAATTAAAGCTCCTTCAAAGATAACAGTATCAGTTTTTACTTACTCAGACATATATTTTTTGCTAGGAAAACTGACTACCAAGACATTTCTGAATTAACGCCATATACTCACATTCATATGTGACACCACTATTGCTCACCTCAGTCAAGTGCGGCGTAGGGTTAAATCCACAGAGATTACACACTTGTTTCTTGCATTCAGTGCAAGTGTTGAAGTTAGCAGGATCCTTAGAACTTACGTTGAGTTCAGTTTTGCAGAGAGGACAGGCTGATTCTGGTTTGGGGGTTTCTTCCAGTTTGGGGGGAAGAACAACCTTTTGAGGTTCAGCCGTGGAAAGTTTGCTGTCCTTAGTAGGCAGAGGCTTCTTTTCTGTTTCTGTTCTTTTTACTGTTGAAACTTGTTCAGCTTTGGGCTCTAGTTTTTCAGCTACTGGAGCTTTGGTTTCCTTTTTCACAGGTAGAACCTTTGCAGGTGCTGGCGGTGCTGTGGATTTGGGCGGCCCTTGAGAAGCAGGTAGTTGTGAAGGAGAAGGGACTTGTTTCGTTGGGGCCGCTGGCCCACCCTGTGCATGAGACCCCGGCTGGCCTGCTGTGGAGATCAGATTTGATGCCTGGCTAAAGATGGATGCTCCAAACCCAAAGAGTTTCCCAGTCACTGTTTCTTGAGGAGTTGTGGGCTGAGATTTAGGGGCATCAGTAATACTTCCCAGATTTAGGCTAAAACGTCTCGACTGCTCCTGAGGCTTTGGGGGCTGTGGAGATAGAGGGGCAGTTTGTCCAGTGGGGGGTCGTGGACCTTGGGGTGTCGGTGACCCTTTTGGCATCGGCTTGGTGTCTGGCTTAGGACTCATTTTGGTTTGTGCTCTCTTGGGTTCGTCCTTTTTCTGAATTGGATCAACTTGTTTTTGATCTTTGCTCTCTGGAGTAGGTCCAGGATGTGAAATAATTTTTGTATCTGATGCAGGTCGAGGTATGACTTTAGAATCTACTGGGGTAATTTTTTCTCCTGTCGGTGGAAAACTTTGAGAAGGTTTGGCAGAGTCTGGTTTTAGAGGGGGAGTTGTTTTCTCTTGATCCTCTGATGGTATTTTGGAGCCTGGAATATCCGGTCTTGTTGCTGTTGATGATGAAGACACAATGTCTGTGGCTGGCTTTCCTGTCTTGGGCTGCTCTGGTTTATCATCAGCCTTGGAGACCTTGGCCGGTCCAGACGGGACAGCAGGCTCTTTGGGAGGCGCTGGCTTGGATGAGGACTCTGCCTCAGGAGGCTGCTGGGATGTGACTGGGTGGGGACTGTGAAAGGTTGGTTGTTTCACTAGTGGTGGGGGCTTTTTGGCCTCAGCTCCCTTTGAGACATCCTGTTTGGGTGTAGTATCTTTCTTTGGAGAAACCTGTTGTGACGGCATGGGTGGCTTGCTCACTGCTGATGCAGGAACAGGGGTAGTCTTCGGTTTGGGCTGCGGTGATGATGGAACTGGAGCCAGGTTACCTCCTAGAGCTCTCTGCATCTGACAGTTTAAACAGAGCCACTCTTTCATCTAGAAGTAACATAAAATAACAGTCAACGAGGCAATAACAAGGTAGAAAGAAAAGCATTTTTAAAACTGCATTGATAGCTTTTGAAATTATGTCTATCATACAAAATATAAAATCTAGATCAAATAATTTTAGTTAATTTATATATTTATATAATATATTTATATATTATATATTATATATAGTTAAGTATACTAAAATATAACTAATGAAACTTAGGGATGTAAACACTATATTTTAAGCAATATAAAATTATATATCAACACAGAAAATTTTCTAACATTAGCTTTATTCTTTGCCTTTGATTTACTCAAAGTTTGATTACTCCAAGAAATAGAAAACTATGTATGATAAAAGAAAATGATTACTAATATTACATATTAGATTCTAAAATCACTTATGTTGGATGTTTTCTCTATTGATGGCTCATAAACAGGTTTCAGTTATATAACCCAGAGTATGCTTGTCAAAATTATTAACACATTGCTAATTTCTTAAATTAGCAAGAGAATCACTTCTCCCCTCCAAGGCAACACAAGCAAATGTGAGAAAATCATAACTATTAACCACTGTGGGTTAGAAAGAAAACATTCTCTCTTAAGAAAGTAAAGAAGAAAAATGGCACCCCCTGAAATTATTATGGATATAGCATGATCTAAAGGAGAAAAGTTACTTCTGACTCTTTGTGACCCTAAGGACCGTAGCCTGCCAGGCTCCTGTGTCCATGGGATTCTCCAGGCAAGAATACTAGTGGGTTGCCGTGCCGTTCTCTAGGGGATCTTCCTGACCCAGGGGTTGAACCGCATCTCTTGTCTCCTGCATTTGCAGGTGAGGTCTTTACCACTAGCACCATGTGGGAAGCCCAAGGTACCAATATAACAGGGCTTATTTTATAATCTCATAGAAAGCAAATTTTTGTTTGGAGAAGGTTGAGGAGATTTTCAACTCTAACTGACAAGTTATATTTGTTTAAAAATCTGAATCAAAAAGCAAAATTAAAATATTTATTACCTACAGGTAAGAGGCACTTGGGTTTTTATTACATTCATTTTTAATATGAGTATTAAGTACTTATGTTTTCCTTTTTCTATGTTTGAGGTATTTCACAAAATAAATAACTTTTTAAACATACAGATATTTGAATCCCAAAACATAATCAATCCACTGTTACTAATGTAAGTTGTATGACTAAAGGGTTAGCTTGAATGTAAGGAAATCCACTTCATTATGTCCTCTTCTTGATGGAAGGAAATTTCTCCATAAATATGCATCTAGCCACTCAACCATCTCCCCTAATGCCAATGTCATTTCTGCTATTCTACTATTTACTTTTTCTCATTTGTCTTCAGTCTTAAATGATACCATGTCACCTTATAATCATGTAGTCAGACAAGATTAAAGAAGAAAATATAATGAAAATGATAATTCTTTATTTATAAAATAAGATCTGATGATTATACTAGCGTAAGTCCTCTTTTCCTTTCCTCTGCAAGTTCTCTCTCAACCCCCATCCTTCCAATTTCTTTGGATGCATTTGATTTTATTGGTAAAATTTTAAGTCTGTTTGCCATGTGAACATGGAGCTTCACGCACGGCTGGCTGGTAGGTTTTCACTCCATCTCTGAACCACTGTAAACTTAGAACACTACCATGGCATAGCCAATGTATGATTTATATCAACACTGGGACACATATTCTGTACTGCCCTCATCCCAAAAGCAAATGTTTCCTTGTAGTTTATAAACATATGTGACCAAGTCTCGAAATATGTAGACAAGAAGGGCTTAGGAAAAGAGAGGTGGAAAACACAGGTCATTGCTTTTTCATAGGGACATAATTCTGCTTTTCTCTTAAGACACTGTGTTTTTGAACAGACTCCACTGGCCCAGCTTTTGTCCTTTTCATGACCCCATTTTCTTCACTTTGATAAACAATACATAAAAGACATCTGATCCCTCAATGTTCCTCCTCACTGTGAAAATACAGGTTAAAATCATTGTCTACAGCTTTCACAATGTGAAAAGCTTTTTATCCGCTTAGGGTTTTTCAGAAAGAGCCTCTTTTTAATTCTACTGGCCAAATCTGTTGAAAAGAGAAATGAGTTTTATCTCAGAACCTAATCTACTACTGAACACAGCAGTGTTTCCAATTGCCTGATTCAGCTGAAAACAATAAAAAAGTCTTTCTTATTACACTGAGAAAATGACAAAGTCCACAACCCACCCCAATATTAACATCACAAATCACCATCTAATATTCCACAATGCACCGAGGGAGAGTTGTAAGTAGTAACAGCACCTATGCCCTCGCAGTCATCTGAGTTAAAAATCCTGTAATATCTTTACCGCATATTCAGTTACTCTTCGAGAAGGTCTGTGTTGCTTGTGACAGTTAATTTCCCACTTGCTCATATTTCCAAAGCCACTGTCCCTCATTTGGCCCTGGTCACTTCCAAAATATTTTGTACCTCCACCAAATTTAACCTGTTTAAAACAAACCACCACAGAACAGGGTGACTTTATCTACCATCAAAACTCAATACTCTCCAATAGCTGTGAATAGTCAATTTTTCACAAGAAAATAAAATCTATAGTTTTGTTACTGTCCTTATGTTCACACTTACCTAATTCTGATACTTCCAGTTCTATATCTCCCCAAAGACTGCCAGCAACAATTATAAACAATATGTGTATGATCTGACCTTTTAATCATCATAGATGTTCACAAATATTTTTGAGGTCATCCGAATTAAATAAATTAAGATGTTCATGCTCTTCAAGCTACAATATTTCTGTGTTTACTCTGTTAATATCCACTGTTAATCTAGCCTGAATGACAAGCCTCTGCCTTCATTTGCTGGTGGCATGCCATTCTCCCTATGCTATACCTTTGCCATGGACCATATATTCCCATTTTGATTCAAACTGAAGGAACCCCCTATAACTAACTCACCTGCGAACCATAAATATTTTCAGGGCTTGGAGATAATAACTGTCTGGTTTAACTTCTAAAATGACATTTTTATCTGTAACTATGAGCAGAGATGAACCTGAGTTTACTACCATCATTGCCTCAAACTTCTGATGCCCATTCCACTTGGTACCCCTATCTATACTATAGCTAGTTCCCCTAGTTATGCATCGTTGGGTCTTCATTCCACTGCAGCCATGAACGTGGATCTTACAAGACTTTAGTACTTATCCCTTTTCCCTATGCTAAAGAAGTCAGACAATATCCAAGGACAAGCCTGAGAAGAAGCCTTTCACCAACATTACATAAATGACTTCCCAGGTTCCCTGACACGCGTCATACTAACTTTCTCTAATCACCCACATCCAGTCAACAAATGGGAGAAAGGCAATAAATAATACCACGGGAGCCTTCAACTGTATCAGTTTTTCCAAAGCCACTGTCTCTGATTTGGCCTTTCATGAAACCTTTTTTTCCTTTTCTTCCTGCAAGTTCCCCCTCAACCTGCCCTCAACCAATTTCCTTGGATGCATTGGTTTTATTAGTAAATTTTTAAGTCTCTTTGCAATGTGAACATTAGAGCTTACCTTCAATATACAGGCATTAAAATGAAAGTATTTGTGTGAGATAAGTATGCCATGCTTTAACTATTCCTAAATTCTAGATTTTATATGACAAGTGATAAAAACAAATAATCATTTCTCTTCCTTTCTCCACATTGCTTACAGCAAGTAAATAAATGGAATTCAAGAACTGGAGAAACAACTGTTTAATTAACTACTCTAATTCAATTAGCTCTATGGAAAGGAACAAAAAAGGCATAAAATTGTTCATTCAGTCTTCTGACTTAACATGCTACATAAATAGGGATAAGAAAGTACTCAACCAGGATTTCTGCTGAGGTCACTGTGTATTCTTATGTGAATGCTGATAATTATTAACACACCACCCTGTTAAATCCAATCTCCCAAGGTTCCCTTTTTCTGAGCCTTTTGGTGAGTTATGTATCAGAGCTGAGTCATGTGAAATATAGTAACACAACTTCACTGACTAAGGCTTTTGCTGGATAATCATAAAAATATTATTAAATGTTTCAAGAGGTACCACTTGAAAGTTTAATTGTGAATTTCACATAAACTTTCAATTATTGGTGCCACTATCAAAAAAGTACTGAAAAATAGACTCTGATTTTTAAGGGTATGTCTTTAATAATAATTCAATATAGTTAACACACTATGTCTAACAAATAAGGTGAGTTGGCAAATGCTGGGGTTCCAGAATTAAAGCATATCCCTGCTTGGAACTATTATTAATCTATTTAGCTTCAAAAGAGAACGAAATTTTCTCAAAAGGAAAGAAAAAGTATCCAGAAGGCATAGAGACTAACATCCACCCTTCAGTGTGCCCTGAACTGTAAATTTTAAACACAAAATCTATATAAAGTCTATAATGAAATCTCTGCTCAATAACATAGAATGTAGAATCTGAAAACTGTAGTATAGATGATCATATTTACAAAGCAGAAATAGACACAGATGTAGAAAACTAAAGTATGGATGCCAAGGGGGAAAGGGGAGGGGGCATGAACTGGGAGATTGGGATATATACACTATAGTTTTTAATATATACTATTGATAGTATAAAATAGGTAACTAATAAGAATCTGCTGTATAGCACAGCAAACTTTACTCAATGCTCTGTGGTGACCAAAGTGGGAAGGAGAGCCAAAAAAGAGGGAATATATGTATATGTACAACTAATTCACTTTGATGTATAGCAGAAACTAATACAACATTGTAAAGCAACTATAATCCAATAAATATTTTTTTAAAAAATAAGTAAAACTTTAGAGTTTTTCTAAAGTTAGCTAAAAAAACAAAAAGATGAACACAATATTAGGAATTTATATTTGCTAGTGTTTGTATACTATTCACATTATGAATATATTTTCTTCAATCATTCATCCTGCCCTTGTACTAAAATCTGTTAGGTCCTAACTTCTTGATACATCACAACTAAACTTTTTTGCAAACCATAACATCTAAATGTACCATTTACTCCATCAAGGCAGTGTTCTCATTCTCTCTTACCTGAGTTATGATTCAAAATTTGTTCTCCTCTGCCATTTACTCAAATGCTTCCTAAACTTTATGGTCCACGATGATTTCTCTGCCTTATAACTTAGTATTCCATCCTCAATTATAAGGTCTGTTCCATCTCAACAATCCAAACTATGGTTTGAACCACAGCATTTAGACTCACTAACTGCTTTTCTTTTCCAATTAATTCCTCTTTTCTCCTCACACACTCTTAAAAAAAGTAACCACGTCTTATGATGACTCTTACCTCTGTATTAGATACCAAGTAAAGTTTAGATACTATTTAATAATGAATTATTATAAATGTTTCCTACCTCTCAAATTCTTTAAAATATCTGTTATTCATATTACTTTGATTGTCATAGAATATATAATTAAATAATATAATTATTAGATAATAATGTATAATATTATAAAGAGAAACACAAGCTGAAGTTTAATAACAGATGATGTTTCTGCTATTCAAGCAATGCCCAACCCACATGATCTACTCCATGAAGGCAGCTACCTAACAACAGCTGTTTGACTATGGGTGGTTCACCGCAGTTGACTTCTTTAGCTGTGCATATTCATGAACAATATACTTTGGTTAAAAACTAGATACTAGCATTCCTTGATAACATGCTCAGCAACTTGGAGAAACAGTTTTATTTATGACAATCCATCCAGAATTTGAATGGATACCTTCTGAAACTGTGTAGATAACAATTTCTGCAGCATAATGCAGAAACCATTATCACACCTTGTGAAATATAACCTAACATGCCCTGTTTTCTTCATATAGTCTAATAATATTCACCAAAAGCTAGCAATGACATTGCAAATCTTCACAAAACTGGATAAAATGATAAAATTATATTTGAATATATATATCAGTACACTCCAAAACAAACAAAAATAATTGTCACTTTAACCAAAGTACAATTTACAAAATAATTACAGAGTACAGACATGAAAATACATTTGTACTATACTCAGTGACGCAAAGAGAAGAGGATTCTGAATCAGTAAACTGAACTATATATATTATATATTAACACTTCTGACTGCCTCTCACATGGTGAACACAAACTTTTATATCTCAAATAACTTGAGCTATCACAGTTTTGTAGCCCGCGATTCAAGAATTCCAAGTAGGCAAAATTTGTGCAATTATTTAAAGAGCTTACTGATTGCCCCATTATTTCACTTAAAAATGAAAAAAAGTTACATTAGTAAAAAGAATCAGAGGTCTTGCAAACTTTGTGAACTCATATGTATACTGAAAGTTACATATATTTAATTCAAACAGATAGTAATTGGAATTAAGAAAATCACTCATATGTTAACTTGGAAATGAAAGAAGTACTTTTAAAAACACACATATGAAATATTAAAAAATATATTAAAATGTGTAAAAATACAAAGTTTCATAAGGGATTTTAGCCTCTTTCAGCTTTCTGTGAATGGGAGTCCTTTTTATTTAAATTTTATATAATTGTATGTATGTACCTTTTCAAGAAGGTATTTAAGGAAAACATAACTATAAAATTACACTTCATCAGCTTTACCTTCATTTCACCCTTTTTTTCATAGATCCTTTACACATTCTCATTACATTTCTTTCTTTATGACCATTTTCAATCCTTCCTCTTTCAAGTTAAAAAACACGTAAACCTATGTATTAAAATGTTTCCCAACAAACACAACTATAGAATCTCTAGCTATATGTACACATGATGAAGCCTATCACTGACTTCTTCAAATTGTTTTATGTAAGTACCTAAGGTTTATTTTATGAATTCAACTGAAGTCTTACTTCCCTGAACAAATGACAGAAATGTCATATTTGTTTGGCAAATGATTAAAAAATCTTTGATTAGAGAGGAAGAAAGAAAAGATGGTGTTGTTTTATATTCAAGTGAGAACAGACCTCATCTATATGATCTTTATCATATTCTATTTTACGAACGAGATTCAATCTGAATTTTCTAAATTACTAACTCTCCTTATAAACTGAGTTCTATTCTTAACAGTGAGCAAAGCTATCAACTTTATCTGTATTTTCAAAACCTAACAGAGTGGCTGGCTCAGAAGAATAAAACAAACTCAGCACTATAAAGCTCTGGTTTGAATGAGACTGAGCAAAAAGGTATAAAATAAGGAGCTCAAGTTTTTTACACTAAATTTCAAAAATAACTGCTGCCAAGAAGATTAATGTCTTTTATTCATTGAAGTATAGTTGATTTACAATGTTGTGTTAGTTTCAGATGTAAAGCAAAGTGATTCATACATATAGATATACACACATATATATTCTTTTCAAAGATTCTTTTTCATTATAGATTATTATAGATATTGAATATAGTTCCCTGTATACAGTGCTTACAGTAGGTCCTTGTTTTTCTATTTTATATATAGTAGCATATATCTGTTCATCTCAAATCCCCAATTTATACCTCTACACCACCTTCCCCTCTGGTAACCGTCAGTCTGTTCTGTGTCTGTCAGTCTCAAGAAGGTTGATTTTCTTTAAGAATATGTAAAATTCTCCCTCTATCTCTCTTTTGCTCTCCCACTCCATTCATATATGTGCGTGCACACACATACACACACACTCTTTCTGTAACCTAGAAATCTATTTAAAAAGATGTGCTCTCCTATTTAAAGAAGACACTACATTCAGATCTAGCTTCTTGTATGAGATTATTGCCAAGTAACTCTGACCTTGCAAGTCACTTAAATTCTTAACCTCAATTTCTCAGTGAGAAGCAAAGTTAACAATGATGGCACTATCCATACTTATTAGAATAAACAATAATAGTAATAGTTATTTAATAATAATAAATATAAATAATTTATTCATTTAAGTTTCAAAGCACTTCCATTTATATGGCCAAACGTGATTTTTAGTATATGACAAACCCAATAAATAAGGAAACCAAACACTCAGAAAAATTACAGTGACCTGACTGAATAACAGTAACAGTAAAGTAAGAAAAAGGCTTCTTTACCAAAGGTCATTAGGACTACTTTTAACTCAAATCATAGTAATACCAGCAAGAGCACAGATGTGTAAAGGGCAGAGTTAGGACTACAACCCCAATCTATTGATGCTTTACTGATGTTTTTGATATTGGCATTACTTCAAGGAAGAAAATTATAAACCTCTAATAGATTATTTACATCTTTGCCTTCAATAAAGTACTTTTGAAATGTGTGTAAGGGTCCATTTTTACCTAAGCTAATTAAGATATGGTAACAGGGGAGAGAGAGTATTAGGTATGTGTGATTTCTCAAGGGATGTGGACAATGAGCAAGTTAACCCATCACTGTATTACGTTTACTGATCCAATAAATGATTCTGTTAGTTGTGGGTATCCGCTTTCATGGCAGAACATCTGTTCTTACAGATCATCATACTAGTTGTGATATGTAGCAATTGGCTTAGTAGATGTAAAAGCTGGACATGAAGAAATACACTTGAAACATCTCGTAATTTAAAAGCTCCAAGTGAAAAAAGGCTTTAGGTGCTAAAGATTAAACTTATAGGTAGAGTGGGAGGGATACATATTTATTTTACATGAGGAACACCCAAGTCATGAGGAAAATGCTGTACATTGGACCTGACGGAAAATGAGAGCTAAACAAGCATGGCATCTGTGAACATATTTAAGTAATACAGATTTTTAAATTATTATTTCTATTCCTCAAATACATGAGAAAATTACTTTAGATAGAGAAATTAAGTTTGTTATAGTCAGGGTATTTTTGTATTAAATACTATGAAAGATACCATAAGCATTATTAGAGAGTAGCAAAAAAAAACAAACAAAATATTCTTTATCTTCTATTAAATAAAAATTGTATGCTTAGAATGAAGGGACCTGTATTTATCTTTTCTGGGTTCATATAAAAATGGTGCCAGTTTTTGCTTGTCATGACTGTGACAAGCAAAGAACAAATGAAAAAAACTGACCAAATTTGGCATGACAGGCAAAAGGCATTTCAAATCATCACTGCTATTTAGAACTAAAAATTCTTGTCATTTCACCAAGTAGATGCCAAGGCTAAAGATGTGAAAATGGAGAATCTAATTTACCCTTTCCTTCACCTCATATAAATTGTTTAACCAATCAGGTGATAAATGAGAAAATTTTAAATTACTGAAGTGTTAATTATAAGATGGATTTATAAGGCTAAAAAATTGCACAAAAAGATATGACATTAAAAGTAAAAGCCTGTCTCTTGGTCACCAAGTTTTACTCTTCAGAATTAATCAGTGTCAACTTTTGCTTTGATGTTTTCTTGTGCCTGCCATTATAATGTCAAATAATAAGTTGTGGTTTACAAATGTAAGATGTATATTTTCTCCTTTAAAAACTACATTTTTTTCAAAAAGCAACCTTATTTATATTACCACCGGTTTTAGGACTGTCTTTACCAAAGACAGGGCTTCCCTGATAGCTCAGTTTGTAAAGAATCTGCCTGCAAAGCAGGAGACACCGGTTTGATTCCTGGGTCAGGAAGATCCACTGGAGAAGGAATATGCTACCCACTCCAGTATTCTTGTGCTTCTCTGTTGGCTCAGCTGGTAAAGAATCTGCCTGCAATGTGGGAGACCTGGGTTCAATCCCTGGGTTGGGAAGATCCCCTGGAGAGGGGAAAGGCTAACCCACTCCAGTATTCTGGCCTGGAGAATTCCATGGACTGTATAGTCCTTGGGGTCGCAAAGAGTCAGACATAGCTAAGCAGCTCTCACTTCACTAAGCAATGTCCAAAAAATATATAATTGATACATTAATATTTTAACACACAGTTAAATAATGTATAATTTTTTACTTTGATTTGAGTACCATCTAATATCATCTCACATTCCACTACTATTACACAATTACATTTTGGAAAAAATGATAATGTCTTTCTAGTTTTCTTCATTTCTGGGGTCAGCTACTCCATCCCACTCTCTTCATTTTCCATTTTAATAGAGGAACTCCAGTGATTGTGATATACACATATGTGCACCTATGTACACGTATATGGTGGTTTAGTCGGTAAGTCGTGTCTGACTGTTGTGATCCCACAGACCGCCAGGCTCCTCTGTCTTCGGGATTCTGCAGGCAAGAACACTGGAGTGAGTTGCCATTTCCTCCTCCAGAGGATCTTCCCCACCCAGGAATCGAATCCGGGTCTCCTGTATTGCAGGTAGCCGATTTACCAACTGAGCTATGAGGGAAGTATACATATACTTATATAGACTGCTAATGATCTTTATGGACTCTTAAGTATGAAAAAATTCCTAAGCTGCTCTCACACTCCCTCTCAGTTGCTTACTTAAGAGAATTCATCATATCACAATCTCTAGAAATGTAAAGAAATTGTTCCCTCTCTGCTGTTTTCTGTGTTGATAATAACTATTATACAGATGCCTGATTTTTCATCTTTTCGTAAATGATATTTTTTTTCTCTGTAGAAGTCTTTCAAATGTTCTCTTTATCCTTGGAAATCACATCATTTCACCAGGATATATTTATCAGGCATTTTGTTAATCATGCTTGACTACTGGTGGGTCAAAATCTGAAGACTTCCTTTTTTCTAGAGCTTGATTCCACAGCCTCAATTCTTTCTTCAAATTCTTAGATATAATTTCTTAGAAATAATAAGCTGGAACTCTTAGAAATAATAAGTTCTTAGATATAATTTCCATAATTTTTAAATATTTCTCTTAGAGCTCCAGAGCTCTCAGAGTTCCAAGGAAACCTCAGTATTTCAGATAACCACCTCCCCAAAATGTCTACAATTCCATGGGCAGGCGCTTAGAAAGAGCTCCCTATAGTGGAGATAAAATGCTTACTCCCAGCCTCCACAATACCACAGGAAAGAATAAAGAGGGGGATCTCAGAACTCTAAACATTCTTGGGAACATTCCCACCCTTTCCTTTATTTAGCCCCCTTCCAGACTCAGCCTCAGTTAGAACTATACACATAAATTAGACCTTTAGTCACCACTAAAAATTCCAGATTCCTGAGTCATCCATCAACTCCCACATGCTAATCCCCAAATGACAGGGAATGAAGGGACCTCACCACTACATCACCAACCTTCCCTTGGTTGGTGCTATAACCTCCTCCTATTTCATTTTTCTCCATAACACTTATTACCACCCATCCCACTATACGTTTTATTTGCCACTCTGACCAATACATACTTTTTGGCTATTCTGTCCTAACATCTAGGACAGTCCAGAAAATGCCTGAAACATAGTAGGTCCTCAATTAAGTAGCTAGATAATCTGATGGGAAAATTATGGGTCTCTCTTTTCCAAACATCAACTGGACCCATTTTTATCTTCAAGTCAGCACACTGAAATTGGAGTATACTAATTGTTGATTAAACATGAATCATACGAATTTTACAAGTTCTTTTTATTTTCTGAGTAGATGCTCTCCTTTGAGGTCAGGTGTTTTGTTTTCCACTAGTTCCTCTATATCCTTCATGCGGTGATATTGCTAAAATGTCAAGTGAGTCTCTCCAAACCACTCATTTACAATGAACGTCTCCATCATTCAGAATGGGTAATCAGCAGAGTTTTTTCTGTATGTATTTCTGTTCTGCTTCTCCATTGAATGAGAGAAAATAGGATGGCAGAGGGTCAGTGTCCAAATTAAGGATAGCTTTACTAGGAGGGTAATAAATTTAGTGCATTTGACTCCTGGTGAGAAATGTTTTATTTGTTTTTCTCCTTTATATCACTCTGTGGTAGGAGAGGAGTACTACTTTTTTTCATTTCCTTTTGAAAATTAAAGTTAAAATGAAATGTTGTAACACTGTAGATCAAATGGCTCTTGATTGCTATCACAGAATCCAACAATTTATGATATTGTATCTGTAGAAAATAATTTGAGGGTAAACTTTCAAAGTCAACTCTGTTTAAAATATCAGATTATCCATGGCAGATAATATTACAACTTCAAAAGAACTTCACATATTGAAAAATACCTTCTCATACAATGTTCAGTTAACCCTAGCAATTCACTGTGTTCAGCAGAGAACATATTGTTTCCATTGTTCATATGGTGTTACTGACAGAGAAAGTATAAATGATTTGCCCACACTCATCTCATTAATAATGGGGATGCTTTCTTTTTTTAAGCCACTGAGATCTTCTACCTGCCCCCACATTCCAAGCTCCTGTCAAGTATGTCCAAGTTATCATTCTTCACATTCCCAGGTCAAATACTTGTATTTCCATGAAGAGAGTTGTGATACTGTTATGGCAGTCATGGTTACTTCATTTGATCTCATAGCCCTTTCTTTCTTCTTACCATGAGTAAATGGATTTGGAATCAGAAGATCTAGTTTGGGTTCTAGTTATTTACTATCAGGTTGATCCTAACAAGTAAAGTAACCATAATGACCACTTGAAAACCAATTTTCTCTATAATTAAGAAAATATAACAGAAGAAACAGAATACATAACCACAGAATTATTTGGAAATTTAATTTTTATAAAACAAATAGGAAAGAACTATGTGAACTGTAAAGCCCTACATTAAGTTAGTTTTATTATATATTTGTTTTTCCCCTTTCTTATCTACAACTTTTATTTCCTCTATTTTCTGGTTGAAGGAAAACACCATATCTAACAAATACTTGATTCTATCAAATTACTTGTCAGTGTTTCACAACTAGGCATGTGATACACATTTGTAAAATTAATGAAGGATTGGAAATATGACTACATTAATCAAGGTAAGTTCCAAAAAGCAGAATGCTCACTGCTACTGATGTGGAAAGCCAAAATCTGAATTCAACTTCTCTCCAATCTCATTGCTCATTTCTTCCCCATCACTTCAGCCAACCTAGAGTAATGCCAATTTCCTAAATACACTTTGCATTATTCTGGCTTTAGGTCTTAGACCAAATCATTACTCCCTTTCATGTCCTTTACCTGTTGAAATAATATCCATCCCTACATTTTCTACACGAATCTCTCCTTAATCTCACCCACTGGAAATGACACTTCCTACTCTACAGTCCATAATGTTTGCTTATGTGTTTCACAGCTTTTATTATTTGACCACATGTTATATTTCCTTGTTCATGTATTATCTAACCTGAATCATGTAGAGATCAATATTATGTTTTACTTATCTTTATATCCTACCACACATAAAATAAAATACCTTCCACTTTGTAGGTACTCAAATAATATATTTAGCTTGAAGGTCCAAGTACATGTTTCTGTCTTACAAACTGCCACAAAGTCATGACTAACATTTTATAAAATGACCATCTACTGTTTAAAGTCATTATTACTACACATTCCTAAGAAGATGGTATACTATGGACAGAAACACATCTTTATCAAAATTTATAAATACATACACACACACACATATATAGTGGAATACTACTCAGCTAGAAGAATGAAATTTTGCCATTTGCAGCAATCTGGATGGACTTGGAGAACATTAAGTGAAATAAGTCTAATGGAGAAAGAGAAATACTGTATGATATCACTTATACACAGAATCTAAGAAATACACCTAGTGACTGCAGCAAAAAAGAAGCAGACACACAGATATAGAGAACAAACCAGTGGTTACTAGTGGGCAGAAAAAAGGGGGAGGGCCAGCTTGGGGGTAAAGGATTAAGAGGTATAACACTATTATATATGAAACTAGCCATATGAATATATTGTAAAACATGGAGAATACAGCAAACATTTTATAATTATAAATGGAATATAACCTTTAAACTTACAAATCAACATTCTGTACACTTGTAAAAATTTTATACATTAACTATACTTTAATAATTTAAAAAAATAAGAAAATAATGCAAAAAAGTTCAAGATATGAAAAAAAGCTAGAACTATATAAGCAAACTATTTATAATCTGATCTCCTGTACAACATAAATGTTCTTGTTAATTCCAATTTTACCATTAAAGAATCCCTTATCTAAAATGTTAAAGTACTCAATATGACTTGTGGTAAAAAGAGTAAAGATACTTTGGCAAAAAATCACAGGCTGACATACTTTAAATGGACATCATTATCATCTTTTATCACAGTTAAGTACCCAAATGAACTTAACAGCTACCAATAATCATCACTGTTGTTTTTAGCAGAAAAAGGATTTTGGTTAGAATGAGGGCACATGAGTCTCCACTCTTGGAGATATTTAAATCACACAATCCTTCAGTGACTGCTGCCTCCATCCCTTCTTGGGCTGTTCACAGACATAATGCACACACAGCCCACTAACAGCTGTTCTCCAGATGGACTAAATGGTTTCTGTGCCTTCTCATTGGGTAGGGACTATTGCATTTCTTTTAAAAACACCTTCTTTTGGATCCAAACCCCTCTTATTCTCACTTAGTTTACATTATTATATCGTCTTCACTGTATTATTTCTTAACTCCAGAGAATTTCTAAGTTCTTCTGCAGTTTCATGGTTTTTGTCCCTTCCCCAAAAAGGTCCCCAAATCTCTATTAAAATGCTATTTTATCTAGGGCCTTTAAGTACTAAATTAACATTAACTGGCTTGCTGAGAATAACTTTTCTAACCTGAATCAGATTAAACAATCTTAAACTCACTTGTGTCACAACTGGCCTGTTCATGACTCAGTCTGTCAGGAACGCTTACCCAAAGACCTGGAAGGACAAACTGATCTTTCTATGTAAACACTCATCGGTGCTGAACCTGTTCTAATGACTTCATTTTATGAAGTGATTTATACTTTTATGAATGACTCTAACTAAGGAGGGAAGCATGCTCTCACAGATTATGGCAAAATCACTGGCAGGAAAAGGGATGTGTAGTTTGAAAAAAATGTATTGTTTTATATTAAAATTGTATTTAGAATCTGAAAATCTTGTCTGCTTTTTCCCCCAGCATAAATGGGATCCCGTATAAAAATAACATATCAAGAGTATTATATGATAGGTAGGAAGAAGTATGAATTTAAAAGTTAGTGTAGTATATTAAAGTAATATAATAGTGTGGACTTTATACTCAGAACGCAATGAGTAAATGCTCTGCGTTTTTCAACCAATCCATACTTCCTTTATGAATCAAATTTATCAGAAATTATAGTCACGTTTTAGAGAAATAGTATTACTGGAGGAAACATTGAAAAAAACTCTAATTTACATTTGGCAGAGAGGAAAAAGAGGAAAGTAGGAAAGGAGGAGGAAAAGAAGAAAAAAGACATAGAAAAACAATGCCATCCTATCATATCAGTGATAAACTAACCACTGTTTGTGGAAGACAGTGCTATGTTTCAAGAGCATGAACATCATGAAAAAACGGAACTTACCTCAGTTAAATGAGGATTGGGATTAAAACCACAGAGGCTACAAACAGTGGTCTGACACTCAGTGCACGTGTTAAAATTGGCCTTTTCTGGAACATGGAACAGAAGTTCAGTGGTATTGCAAAGAGGGCAGATGGTTTTAGGGAGGCCGTGTACTGGAGTCTGTGCTGCAGATGGAAACGTTGGTGGCTGCAGAGGTTTCCCAGCTTCTGTTTGGCTTACTGGTTTTGTAGATTGCTGAGCTGAGGGCTTTGCAGGTCCTGGCTGTTGAGAAGGGGGCTTCGTTGGGCCTGGTTGTTGAGGAGGGGGCTTCGCTGGACCAGGCTGTTGATGAGGGGGCTTCGTTGGGCCTGGCGGTTGAGGAGGGGGCTTAGCTGGACCAGGCTGTTGAGGAGGGGGCTTCCCTGGACCAGACTGTTGAGGTGGGGGTTTCACTGGACCAGGCTGTTGAGGAGGGGGCTTTGTTGGGCCTGGCTGTTGAGGAGGGGGCTTCGCTGAACCTGGCAGTTGAGGAGGAGGCTTCGCTGGGCCCGGCTGTTGAGGAGGGGGTTTTACGGGGCCTGGCTGTTGAGGAGGGGGTTTCGTTGGGCCAGGCTGTTGAGATGGAGTCTTGCCTGGCCCGGACAACTGGACCTGAGGCTTTGTTGTCCCAACCTGCTGAGCCGGAGCCTTTGCGGGCCCAGGCGGCTGAGCTGGAGACTGTGGCCCAGGTTGGTGAGCCAGGGATTTTGTTGTCCCTGGCTGCTGGGCTAGAGGCTTTGCTGGCCCAGGAGGCTGAGCTCCAGGCTTTGTAGCCCCTGGAGCTTGGGCCAGGGGCTTTGCTGTTCCCAGTTGTTGAGCTAGGGGCTTTGCAGGCCCAGGCTGTGGTATGGTACGTTTTTCAGGTCCAAGCTGCTGGGCTGGAGGTTTTCCAGGACTTCCTTGCTGAATAGGTGGCTTGGAGGGGCTCTGCAGTGAGGGTTTAGCTGACTCACCCCTTCCTGGGTCTGTCTGTTTAGTCTGAGGCCTGGATGCATCTCTCTGAAGTGGCAATTTTGCCTGGTCTGTCTGAGGAGCCTGGGGGAAGCCCTGAGCTGGCTTTCCTGTTTCCGGAGGTTGTGATTTACTTTTTTCTGGTGGCTGAGAGGATCCGGATTTTGGAGAACCTTCCTGCTGAAGCGGAGCCCTCACAGGTCCTGGCTGCTTAGGAACTGGCTTGGGAGACTGCTGTTGTGATGGAGGCTTTGTGACTCCCTCGGGTTTTCCTTGTTCCTTCTGAGATATTTTTTGTTTCTTGGAGGATTCTTCCTGGGAGGCATCAGGGTCTGATATCAAATCAAAAGGATTGAATTTATTTACAACAGAGGAGACAGCACTTAAAGGGTTAACCTCTGAGAGGAAGCCAGGCATCATACTGGACTTGTGCTCGTCCTTAAAATCAGTTCTGGATTTCGATTCTTTCAAGCTAATAGTGGAAGGACTCCTTCCAGGCAATTTCTGCTCTGACCTCAGAGTGTCTGTAGTTCTACTCTTACTGAGACCAGGCTGAATTGGACGCCCAGGGTCTGGCGGTTTTCCTGGTTGCTTTGGAGGTTGACTACTATCCAACTCTTGTTTCCTAGAAGAATGAAACAAACAGAAGTAAAAATAATGGAAATTATACCAACTCAAATTTATATGAAAAAGCTGTTACTTTCTTACATCTTCAAAATTTTGATCATATAAATATAACTAAAATCCATTTTTATATCATCCTGTAAGTAACATAAGATTTTTAATGTCTGTTATCTTCTTTACATGGGTTTAGACTTTCAACATGGAGGTGAAGAGAAAGGGGAAAAATCCAATACTTGCTACTATAAGTGATGAACTATTAAAGTATCTAGTTAGAAATTACTTATAACAAAAAACAATTTACATTTACACTTAATAGTTAAGAATAGAATCTGGCCATAATTAAAGTCTATTTAAATATATTAACTCAACAAAACAATGCGAAGACATGTTCCAGTACATTCACACATACATGTTCACAGGATATATCCTTTTCAAGCAAAGGTTATGTTCAAAAACTATTAGTCTCCCAAACACTAGCATACCAAAAAGTGAAAATATTCATTTTTAAAAACAACTGTTTTCTTTATTTATTTAATATTAGAATTTACATTAGCTACCTAAGACACACAATATGACATCGAAGGATCTGGTAAAGGGAGGTTTTTAGGTACTCTTGGGAACTTTATCAGTACTCACTTTTGCCCTATTTTGTCAAAAGTTTAATATCCATCAAATATTATCCATTTTAAAATTGTAGAATAAGAATTCCTACTTTAATTAGAAAATTTTGAGAAACAATTCCTTCTTGTGGAAAAATAGTGTTATATCACTCAATTATTTTTACAATAGCATTCTTAATCTGAGATCCCTTAATGTAACAATAAGATGTTTAAAGCATCCTGAGACACAGCTTGATATACAAAGAGCAACAAGCTGGTTGTCATCCCACTTTTGAAAAGTACTGTTACTTTACTCAGAGGAAGAAAAGAAATAAAGATCTCTTTACTTAATGTCTTTTATAACATTTACTATTATCACTATTAGGTATTATTATTGACAATGACTTAAAAACTAACAAGTAATTTGCAAAAATTCTTTTAACTCATAGACAAATATATAAGATGGATTTTTTTAAAAAAAATTTGGAAACATCAATTCTAAATGACTGGTTAAATAATTAAAATATTTGCTTCTCATACACTTTTATCAAGTATATTAGTCTCTAAATAGCTATTTACTGATAAAGTTGCAAGTAATAAGAACATGCTGCATCAGAATTATGGGGTAAATCAAGCTGTATTGATATATGTAAACTGCTAATTTTCAAAAAGATTTCTTTTTAATTAAAAGAAAACAAGATAAACAGTGATTCAGTAGCACTTAAAATATGAGATGGTCATGACATTGTATAGGTTTTAACTTGTTTTGTCAAAAATTTACCTGCCAATAGACCAGACTGTAACTTTTTCATTTCAGGTCATCTGGCACTTAATTACATTTTTTAATTTCCCCTAATGGCACAGAAAGTTGAGGATATACTTAGATGTAAGACATACAACTGAGATCTTCCTCCTGTTAGCTATGAACAGGATGACAGAGAATACCATTCATTTGGTATTGATTTATAGGAACATCGTTGACTGATCATGACTTGACTTCAAGAACAAAGGATTTGACACCAAGAAGTCTGCAGCAACTAATCACATCCCTCCCTCACCTTTCTTATAAAAGGGCTTTGTGGAAAGCTTTTAGTAACTTTGGGGTCCTTAAGGCATGAGCCACCCATCTCCTTGCATGACCCTGTAATAAAAATTTCTCTGTTCAAAAAAAAAAAAATGTAAGGCATGGCAGGAAGCAACACAGATGTATTACTTCTAGATAGCAACAAGTCAGAAGAAAATAAACTATAAATGGCAATGTATGCCACAAAGTTATTTTCTAATAAAAGATTAACAGACAGAACTCTTAGTTCTAGAAATTTCCTCCATGAAAAATGTTACAAAAACTTGTCTCTGAAGCCTGTACTTAAATAGGGAACTAAGATTATCCATTTGCTCCACTCCATACGAAGGCAGAGTGTTAACTGCTCAGTCGTGTCCAACTCTTTGTGACCCCATGAACTGTAGCCTGCCAGGCTCCTCTGTCCATGGAATTCTCCAGGCAAGAATAGTGCAGTGGGTTTGGCCGAAGAGCCATGGTAAGCAATCCAAAATAGACTATATTTTAAAAGTTCCACTGTTTATATTTTCAATTATAAGGAACTAGAAATCTTACTTATTCAATTAATAAAGTTCATCACTCCCTTGTAGGGCACAAACTTAAGGGATTATCCTATAAAGAATTATTTAGGCATTTTGTTGAAGAAATCTATAAACAGAGTACTTAAAAATCTATTCTTAACTATACTATGCAGAGTGGGTTGCCATTTCCTACTCCAGGGCATCTTCCCAACCCAGGGGTTGAACCTGGGTCTCCCGCATTGTAGGCAGACACTTTACCATCTGAGCCACCAGGGAAGCCCTGAAAATACTTTTAAACATAATTATTGTTTCTGTGATATTGCTTCACTTAATTCATTTATACAAAATATAAATGCTGTTGAGTACCAAATATCTGTGATAACAATAAACACCAAAAGTCAAAGCAAGCTGCCTGCATTAGAAATTATAACTGCATGTGTGTCTTATAAATATTAAGTTGTATTATGTTACAGAAGCCACCTGTAAGAGCCACCTGTATAGATACAGGTAGACAAACTAAATTTAGTTTTAGTTGCTATAATATAAATAAATATAAAACATGGATGTCTGGACGTGAGAAACATATAATCATTAAGAGAAGATATAGGCTTAATACTGAGCAAAAAAAAAACAAGATGCCTTAGCTAACTATGGTCTTTTGATGAATTTTTGTTGGGTATAACAGTTGTGTTAAAACAAGAATGATTAAAAAGGAATCTGTTTCTTGAGGACTAAATCATGAACTCCACGGGAGAGAAAGCGTTTTACTCATCTTTGCATCACTGGAAGCAAAGCTCATAACTAGTTGATGAGAATTAATGTTTGACAAATCAATGAATGAATAACAGTGAAAGAACAAATGAATGAATATATCAGGTTTTTGTTTCCCTGTTGATTACTGTTTCTTGAGTCCTTTTCACTTAAAATTTTTCTACTGGTCTTCTGAGATATAAATGGAAGCATTCCGTTTTCATTTTAGTTTGCTGCTCTAGGAAGACAAATAGTTATGGAGGTGTCTACCCAGTAGGGGAGGCCTCAAGGAATGCTAAGGAAAATAATCAATTCAGTCAGAATTGTCACTATTCTACTAATCGGAAGTATTTTTCAGGAAAGTTCGTCTACATGACACATCTGTAGGTATAAACAGAATGAGTAGAAGAAGTAATAAAACTACATTTCCCTGGATCAACAATGAATAAAAAAATCCAGGACTACTTCATTTGTAAGTTCTAACTTCTAGCTTTTAACTTTTCAAGTTTTATACAACCTCTCTTTTTCATTTTACTATTGCCATCCTCATGTTAGAATTTTTCTTTCACCTATTAACAGAAAAAAATGTTTCAGCTACAAACGAGAAAAAACATGCATTCAAGAGTCAGACTATAAAAGCAGTTGGAATACTAAAAGATTTTTAAATATAACACAAAAAGCAATGGCATTTGACAGTGTTGAGTCATAAAATTTTATAATAATAGAAATATAAGCAACTTTAGAAATCTCTATTCATTTTTACATTATAGAAGATAGTAGGATTTAAGAGGCAATGATATTAATTCAAGGTTATAAAACTAGTTAGTCACAGAAATCTGGAGTCCTAAGTCCCGGTGGGGAAGATAGGGGACAGGATTTCCAGTATGCTGCACTGACTTCTCTGTATGTAAAAGAACATAGATATATTAGAGATATATCAAAATAACTCATAACAATGAATTTAACCAACAACTTGTCTGCAGCCATCACTGCCAGTGCCATTCACTGCTGATAGCAATATTACTACTTTTTATATGTATAGGGTTAATTCAAATTAAAATCCAAGCAGAAATGGTCTTGTCTATTTTTAACTGATCCTTACAATGGCTCTACAAGATAGATAAGTATTATTGTCTTATTTAAAGGCAAGGAAACTTAGGCATATATGACTGCAAAGCATATATAATTTGCTATGAGTCAGTTAAAAATAAGATAAGGTCTTTGGGCTGTCAACCCTTACTTCTTAAAAAAAGAAAAGAAAGTAAAACCCCACCATGTCTAATTTACATCATGTAACCTTCTAAAATGTGAAATGATTTGGATATAATTTCTTATATATACTTGAATTAATGTTTCTAAAAATCTAAACCATAAGCCAAATATATATTTGATTATCATGCATGGGAATAATAACTTTCCAAAATTATAATTTTTATAGAAATCTTTCAGTAAAATGTAAACAGTTTGCCAAAATTATGTACATATTGTTTATATATTTGAATGAAGCTTTTGTCAGTAACTGTTTAGACTACAGAAAATCTATTGCTAAGAATTCTATGGTAACAAAACCATCACTAGAAAGCTTAAAAATTATGCTATCTGATACAAATAATGCATAAAACACTATACTTTCATAGGTTGAAATAATATTTTTTAGCCACCCTCTAAATAGAAGTAAGGAATTTAGAAATCAAAGTTCTCACTTTTCCTGGTATCTGTAACCAGCATGTTAAACCTGTTGCTTGTGGCTCTTAGGAAAAATTGCAGCAGAGCTGGCATACATTTTTTAAAAGGTTAATAAAAGTACTGTACCTCATTATTATCCTAAAAATAATCTGCTATATGAACATTCAAATTTTTTTTCTAAGCCAGGTTTTAATTAGTAGAGAAAAACAGTACGTATCATAAATTGTATTCTTAAGGGAATGTATAAGAAAGACTTTATGCCAAAGGATTAGCCCAATACATCACTAATTTAAAAAACACAGAAAAACACATTCAATATGAAAAAGCCAGTTTTCACCAGTAGTGTTGGGTTTCCCTTCAAGAATATAGGGTTTTACCTGATATAGTTTATGGATATAAGATTTTATGTGAAAAATATTGTCATCGTCCATAACACATTTTACAGTTATCTTATGTTAAACACAGTTACTTGACAAAATCATATGTATATACTTATAGATCCTAAGTAAAGTGCATTCATTTTATGAATTAGAGGATAAAAGCCTACACCTACATCAAGATTTTTCATATTTCCCTTATCTTTAATGAAAATTGTTAGGTTACTATAAAGCAGAAGTAGTTTCAGAACCATGGTCAGAGAACTGTTCTGTAGGGAAGGGTGCGAAGTTAAAGGGTTTGTTTACAGAATAAAGGCAGGGCAGGCACAATGATTATACCCTCTAAGTGCTCTAATTAGAAAACAACCAGTTTATTGGGATGTAGGAAAATAGAAAGCTAGAGGGGGAAATGCATGCATTAATATTACAAATCAGCACTTAATTTCCTATGCAAGATGTTATTTGCTCTATGTTTAAAAGTATGTACTGGAAACTAATTTTAAGATAACACAAATTCACACATTCTTCCATAAACTGTAAGATGCTTTTTCACATAAAATAGCATTGGTTTAGAAAATAGAATATGCTAATTCATAAATACATGTACAGCACCTGCACTGTAGTGACCAAATCATCTGTTTAACGCCACAACATAATTTAGGGTTTCTCATTGAATATAAAAAGTGTATTCATTCTATGCCTTCTACCTAAACAGCTCCTGTTCTCCTCTGGGGGTGGGGTGTGAAGGAAAGACAAATCACCTCTAAGGGAATTAAACGTATTGTTACAGAAATATTTAGATATTGTTCAAAGAGAAAAAGACCCCAAAATGACTGAGGAGGTTTAAACAGAGACAGGTAAACACCCAACTCTATCCATTTCCTAACACGTCCGTTCTGTATTAATGGAAGACTTCCAGATTAGTAAAACACTGGAGGGCGTCTCTCCACGCCACCCTAGAGGGAATAGGTTCCAAAAGGCCAGAAATCACAACCTAAAATCACAGTTCCAAGAATGCAACCCTTGACTATCCCACTAGAAACTCTGTAATGCATCATTTTTATTCTACCCAACAGAAGGCTTATGTTCTCTTTATAGCCACCCCATTAGGAAGAATAAACTGAACGGAAGCGACATGTATGTACTGCCGTGCTGGCACATATGGGCTGGCACATATGCGCACGAGGAGCTGTACATATATGCCGAACATATACATCATGCTGTGCATGCCTGTGCATGGAAGGCGGCTCCGCAGCGGCCGGGGGAACGCTTCCTTTGGGCAGCCCCTGCGCCCTTGACATGACAGCAGCGATCTGTCTCCTCTCCTCTTCGCTCAGTTGGCTCAGATCCGCTTCCATGCCGGCCGGGATCACAGTGTGCAAGGGGCTCCCCGCCCCGCCAGCCCCTCCTCCGGCTGCCGCCGCCGCCGCCGCCGCCGCCAGCCCTTCGGGGAGCCCTTCCCCTTCCAAGCTCGCCTCGTTGCCCATGGCTTAAGGAAACCCGGAGCCGCCGCGTCCCCTCCGGGAAACCCGCCGCCGGAGGAGCAACCAGAGCAGAGGTCTGGCTCAGGGCGTGCAGACGGAGCCCCTGGGCTCGAGAACTCCGGCGCCGCTGCCCTGAACGCCAGGTGGAGATTAGTCCCTCTTGCAGGTGATGCCCGAGGCCAGTGCCTCCTCCATGTTGGACAACGCCAGGCAACCTTTGCAGAAGGCAACTCCCGACGCCGCCTCAGCGCCCCAAGCCGGGCAAAAGCAGATCTGAGTGGTGCCAGCCAGCGCCGTCGGCCCCGCCCGCCGCGCCCCGCCTCCTCGTCCGCGCCCTCACAGTGCGCATGCCCCTTTCGGAACAGGTGATGCCCATGCCCGCGCCCACCCCGCTCTGCGTAGCTCGCTTTCCTTCCTCGTTCTCAGCACCGATTTAAAGGAGGCAAGCTAGAGCACGGATTAAAAATGGGGATGAAATATCAGAAGTTTCTTTCAGGCATATTTCAGGATGCCTCAATCTGACTTTTAGCAGACTACATTATAGGGAACCGGGAAGGGTTTGGAGAAGAGATGTCCGTTTCTAATCCATCTTTGACTCATGGGATTTGTAGTTTGTTTGTTTTTTTTTATAGCAAGGTTTTAAAAGACTCTAGAAATGTTTTCAGGTAGCTGGATATTAACTAAAGAAATGTTTTCAGGTAGCTGGAGATTAACTAGAGAAACCTCTGATACCTTTGGGGCAAATTTCCCCAGTGGAGCTAAAACTGGCCCTTTTCATTTAGAGCTTTCCCAGAACAATTATGTTAGAATTTTAGATACAGTATTAGTAAGAAGGTAATGTTTTTGAATACTGTGTTGTTTCCTAAAGGGACTACACAGAAGTAAAGATTTGGGGAAACTGTGGCTAGGATACTGTAGTTAAGAACCAAATTGTCGAATACTAAAATGTTAAAATAGTGTGAATTTTGGGGACATGAGTTCAGTCCCTTTTTTCTATAACTGTAGGCCCAGATAGAAAAAATAATTTGTATAAAATCATACAGCTGGTTAGCAGCAGAGGTATAACTAACACTCTTTCAGACCCACCCCCAACATACTCCTTTTTTCTTGCTATTATTAATACATTCTTTAGACAGGACTGTTTGAGTTCAGTCCTGGATCTGCAGCCTCAGTTTTGCTACCCATCTTTCCTAAAAAGTGGACTTAATGTCCCAGTTGTTGAGAATAAATTCAAAAGCTAACAACTGGGAATAAATATACAAACAAACGAATAAGCTGCTCAGAAAGTCAGTTTCCCAGGTTTCATAATAATCATAATAGTTTGTTATTGTGCATTCCATTTATATCAAGACTAAGTAATGGCACAGTTGTAACTGCTTGTACTAAATTTACTGCTTTGAAAGATGACTAGTCATCAAATTAGGGATTATTGGTTGAGTTTCTACCAAAACTTAAAATACTAAGAAGTGACTTCTAAAATCAAAACTGCAGAGTATAATTCATTTAACTAAAGAAGAGAATGCTCACACCTAATACAAACAAATCAAGCTGAGGCAACCTGACATTCTAGTGTCTACATTTGGGGGCAAATACACCCTGCATTCCTCCCGGGAGGAGTTTGCTTCAATAAAGGAGATAATTAGGTATACAATTCTGAATCATAATGCCTCCTCTGACAAAATGAATAACTGCTTCACAGCCCAGGCTGCCCTAGGAATCAGTAACACTCTAGATGGAGGTGAGGAAGGAGATGATTCACATGCTGACTGTTTTCTCATAATATGCTCAAGTTTTGTGGGAATAAAATGTATTCAGACTCACAAACCACAGGCCTAAACTGGTAAGATAAATACCCCTTCAAACTCTGTGTGCTCAGTTGTGATCAACTCTTTGTGACCCCATGGACTACAGGCATCAAGGTTCCTGTGTCCATGGGATTTCGTAGGCAAGAATACTAGAGTGGATTCTCATTCTCTACCCCCAGGAGATCTGCCCGACCCTAGGATGTAACCTGCATCTTCTGTGTCTTATGCACTGGCAGGTAGATTCTTTACCACTGAGCCACCTGGGAAGCCTCAGAATAATATCTAAACTAAGGAAACATATTGTTAACTTCATGTTATCTGCCAATTTAGAGGAAATGGAATTTATAAAGTAATAAATAAAAACTGATAATCAACATTCAAAGTAATGTTGATAGGCAGTAATTTGTAAGATGGGAATGTTATAACCCATTGAGAAAATATATGCATTGACTTTCTTTTCCCCTTCTGTCTCCCAGGAGTAAATATCATCAGAAAATGTGAAAATGGAACATATGGGGAGACCAGTAAACAGACTATGAAAATAAGAGATATGATGGTGACACTGGGCAACTTTTTGGTTGTTGACTTTTTCAAATGATTTTGCGTTTGGGACCTTTATAACTGTTGAGTTTCAAATAACATTTCTTTTTTTCAGTCTTTCATTTGGACTTAGTTACTTGTGTCAATACTTGGGAGGTGTTTTTGATTTAAAGAGAAATGCTAGAGCAGAATCCAGGTGCATTCCTGTTTTGCGAATCCTCAGATTTCTAAGGGGATGAGGATGACAAGTAAAAGGCTGTTGGGTAACTTTATGGAGTTTCTCTTTTTTTATTCAGAAAACTATCATAATTAATTTCATTCTGCAAATTAACTAATGGTGCTTGGCAGTGTAGTTGCTAAGTTGTGTCCAACTCTTGTGATTCCATGAACTCTAGCCCCGCCCCTCCCCAGGGTCCTCTGTCTTCAGAGGAGCTTCCTGTTGATTATTGCCTCCTGTTGCTTATATAGTCACTCTAATGCTTATTGCTTCCTACTGATTATATAGTTACTCTAATGATCATTTATTCAAACTGAATTTAACTTAACAAGTGATAGTTCAGCACCCATTCACTCAGCCTGATAGATAGGTCATGAAGTGAATCTGAAAACATTCATTGTTATATACCACCACAATATCTTTCTAAAATATCTCCAGAAAGTGAGATATTTTTGAAATTTTTGTCTCAATTTCCCAGGTGGTTTCTATTTCAATAGATAAAAATCAATCTGAATGTGGGAGTTAACAACTGAACATAAGTAGGTCATGATTCCTTGGAATGGGGTGGCCCAGTCTACCCAAGTCCTTACAGATTTCATTCAACAGGGATAAAATAAAATAGATCTACCTTGTATCTGTATGGGCAATACTCAAATAAGTTAAAGGACTCAAGAAATGAAGTTAGAATAATCTTCATCAAATATAGTAGAACAGGTAGTCTCACTAGTTTATAAAAATTTATTATAAAATTAAGAGTCATATAATTTTAACAAAACCTATTTTAAAAGTGTATGTTTACTAAATTCTAGAAGTATAATCTGAGTATTGGATTATTTATTATATGCCCATTATTTCCCTATTAAGACCTTTATAATAATGCTAGCAAATGTTTTGTAAGCTAAATTTGAGTGTAAAAATAGATTCAACCTTTCTGGAAAATAATTTGGCAGTACTCCTCAAGAACCTTAAAAAGATTCTTAATCTGTGATACACTTTTAGAAACCAGTGCTAAAGGGATCATCTGAGTTATAAAAATGATTTTGTGAAAAAAGTTCACTGTAGTATTATTTACACTAGCAATAAAGTAAAAAGCAGAGATATCACTTTGCCAGCAAAGGTCTGTGTAGTCAAAGCTGTGTTTTTTCCAGTAGTCATGTATGGATGTGACAGTTGGAACATAAAGAAGGCTGAGTGTCAAATAACTGATACCTTCGAACTGTGGTGCTGGAGAAGACTCTTGAAGAGTCCCTTGGAGAGCAAGGAGATTAAACCAATCAATTCTAAAGGAAATCAACTGTGAATATTCATTGGAATGACGGATGCTGAAGTCGAAGCTCCAATACTCTGGCCACATGATATGAAGAGCCAACTCACTGGAAAAGACCCTGATGCTGGGAAAGACTGGAGAGGAGAAGGAGGTGACAAGGATGGTATGGTTGAATGGCATCATCGATTCAGTGGACATGAGTTTGAGTAAATTCAGGGAAATAGTGAAGGACAGGGAAGCCTGGCATGCTGCAGTCAATAGGGTTGCAGAGTCAGACACCACTGAGCAACTGAACAACAACAACAAAATGTAAACCAGTCATTACTCCTTGATATAGAAAAACAGAGAAGTAAAACCTGGTACAGCTAGATGATAGTATTTTATGAAGATAGTTACTTAAAATAATGCTTTTAAATAGTTCAGTACAACCTGGAAAATTTCTCAAAGTATACATGGGTTAAATTTTCATAAAGTTAGATACTCAAATGTGCAAAAAATGAAACCATTAAAATGCATAGAAATAATAGGAAACAAGCTAGTGAACACAACCCATATATATTTAATAGCAAGATCATAGTAATCTTACTTTTTCTTTTGAATTTTCTATATTTTCCAAATTTTCCAAAGTGAATGTATAGGGGTTTTATAGTGTAAGAGCACTAGTAATTATTCAGTTCAGTTCAGTTCAGTTCAGTTGCTCAGTCATAGCCGACTATTTGCGACCCCAGGAATCGCAGCACGCCAGGCCTCCCTGTCCATCACCAACTCCCAGAGTCTACCCAAACCCATGTCTATCGAGTCGGACTAGTAATTACTACTAATCACTTTTTTAAAACAAAAATAACACAAGCTGTTAAACTAGGGAACCAAAATATGAATGTCTTTTGTAACAAATGACTCGAAGAAGCTGAAAAAAAATGATGTGGTATATATCCTAACAGTGATTTCATGTGACATGAGAGCTAAAACTCTGTTACTCTCTGTATTTAAAAGTCTATGCATTCCTAGTGTATATGTGGATGTATGTATTTATGTTTGTATAAGTTTAGAAAATATAATATTTTTATATAGACACACATATACATATAATAATGTTCCCTCAATAATAGAAGGCAAGAGAGGATTGTGTCAATAGAGTGGAGGAGGAACATGCACTGGCTTAAGGTACAACCTTATTTTTTGTTATGGTTGAGTTCTTTCTCAGTTGTTGTGCTTAGTCATTTTTGTGAGCTCTGCTTTAAAATGAGATTTGTAGCTAGAGTGATAGAAATTCAAGTGAGATTACAATAGATTATGAATTAGTTTCCCAATTTTGAGAGAAAAAAAATATGAGAAGTCTTTTAGAGAAAAGTTTGACAAATAAATATGTTTTTGAATTCTGACATCTGGAGTATCAGGTAGTTTCCTTCTCTTTATATTTTTTTCCAAAGTAAATCCATAATTTTGATGAGAAAATTGCTTGTATTTAATATATGTTCCTGTAGGTTTGGAGAAAAGGGAATCCTCTCACACTGTTGGTGGGAATATAAATTGCTGTAACCACTATGGAGACCAATATGGAGATTCCTTAAAAACTCAAAACAGAAATAACATATGATCCAGCAATCCCATTCCTGGGCATATATCCAGAGAAATGAAAGGATATATGCACCTGGGTTCACTGCAGCACTGCTTACAAAAGCCAAGACATAGAAGGAACCTCAATGTCCATCAACAGAGGAATGGATGAACAAGATGTGGTACATATATACAAATGGAATATTACTCAGCCATAAAAAAGAACAAAATAATGTCATTTGTAGCAACATGGATGGCCCAAGAGATTGTCATACTGAGTGAAATAAATCAGACAGAGAAAGACAAATATATGATATTGCTTATATGTGGAATCTGAAAAAGGGCTACAAATGAACTTATCTATGAAACTGAAATAGACCTCAGATGTGGAAAACAAACTTATGGTTACAGAGTGGTATATGGGAGAGGAGGAATAAATTGGAAATATATTGACAAATACAATTTGGAAATATATACATTTCCAAATAAATACAATTTGGACATACATACAATTTGTATATACAAGGGACATGTACATACAAATACACACTACTATATATAAAATAGATAACTAATAAGGATTGAATGTATATTTCAGGGAACTGTACTGAATACTCTGACTTATATGGGAAAAGAATCTTTAAAAAAGTGAATATATGTATTTGTATGACAGAATCACCTTGCTGTATACCCTAAACTACAAAATTGTAAATTAACTTTGCCAACAAAGGTCCGTCTAGTCAAGGCTATGGTTTTTCCAGTGGTCATTTATGGATGTGAGAGTTGGATGGTGAAGAAAACTGAGCACCAAAGAATTGATGTTTTTGAACTGTGGTGTTGGAGAAGACTCTTGAGAGTCCCTTGGACCGCAAGGAGATCAAACCAGTCCATCCTAAAGGAGATCAGTCCTGGGTGTTCATTGGAAGGACTGATGTTGAAGCTGAAACTCCAATACTTTGGCTACCTGATGCCAAGAGCTGACTCATTGGAAAAGACCCTGATGCTAGGAAGGATTGGGGGCAGGAAAAAATGTTCTTATAGACATAGAATGTATAACATATTAAGAATAAAATTAGTTTCTATGTCACTTTACAGTATTACTTTGTAAACTGAAAATAATAAGTCATGAGGTTATAACAGATTATTCAGTATTACGTATCCACCCATTTTATAAATAGGCTTTAAAATTCTGAAACTACTCTTTGAAAGATCCAGATGAGTGTACATGTCTTTACTTTATGATTTTTGGATTGGCCATGTCTGACTTTAAATCTTTGTTCTGCTATCTTACCCTTACTTTGGGGTTAGTAAATCATTGACTTTTTCCAGAACTTGAGGTTTGTCAACTGTAAAAATAGGGAAGATAATATTCTACCTCTCAGGACCTTTCTGAAAATGAGATATGAGAAAAGACGTGAATGCACTTGTAAATGAAGAAGCATGTTAGCACAGCTGTTGTAGATTGTTATAGCACTGGCCCTCAATAAATCACATCTCCATATCCATGGACCTTTACAGTGGAATTGCCATATGTCCCGTCAAAGGTAGGGTCTGTTTCCCTTGAATAGAAATGAACCCCTGCCTTATTTTTTACCAAAAGAATGCAGCAGGAGTGGCATGTAACTTCCCAGACTAGCCTTCCAATCTGGCCCTTATCATACCAGACCTCCATGCTTGGAATAAGCCCAGAAGGTATAGACTCCATAAAAGAGAGAAGCCCAGCTGCCCAAGCCTCCAGCCATCTGAGCTAAGGTTTTAGGAGTCCTCTGGAGCACTTTGCCAGCAAGAGTCACCCCACCAAACCAAGTGAAACCGGAACTGTGCAATCAATCTAAGCATCATGAGACAAAATGAAAGTTATTATAATCATCATTATCTTAAGTCATTAAGTTTTGGGGATTGTAGTTAAACTACTTAATTGATCATCTAGTTTTTATACATTAGCATTATATATAATGTCTCAATTTCCTTTATACTCTTTAAATGCTGACTGTTACCCCACTTACTGTCCAGCTGAGCTTGAGCTGTTTGTTAAAAATTTCCAAATTCCACCCTTCTAAACTGTGAAACAGCCCTGCTGTATGCTGCACTTAGTCACTCAATCATGTCTGACTCTTTGCAACCCTATGGACTGTAGCCCGCCAAGCTCCTCTGTTCTATGGGCATTCTCCAGGCAAGAATACTAGAGTGGGTTGTCATGCCCTCCTCCAGGGGAGCTTCCCAACCCAGAGATCGAACCCAGGTCTCCCACATTGCAGGCAGATTCTTTATTGTCTGAGCCACCTGGGCCCTACATGCTTGGAATGTGAAACACTCAAACAATAATATGTGGGAAGATGATTTTTTAATTAGGTAATGCTACCCTAATGTAAAGTTACACGAAAAGATGGAAAACCTATTCATGAGAATATCTGGAAAAAAATCAATGTATTTATTTGAGAAATTGCCAGGAGTGGAGGACACTCAAGGTCACATTCAAGATGGTGGCTAGATTACAGAAGTGCAGATTCCTGAATTAAACACTTGGGATCAGAGGTTCAAAGTTATTTTCAGAATTTTATAGAGTTAATATAATACATAAACTACCCATTATATAATTGTGCCTTTAATATATACCCAGGAAGACCTGTTAACATTCACATTAACTTCTAAAGGAGTCGGGATCACATCAACTAGAGGATACTTATTTTTATCTAGCCTACTGGAGTTTAGACATTTTGGAAGACAAGCTAAGACTTATGTGAATTACTCTTCAGAATAAAGAGAGAGCAATTTCACTCTGGATAATAGGCTCCAGTTCCGTCCATCTGAGTAGAACCGATTCAAATGAATTTTTTTTTAATGCTGAGTAATATTCCATTGTGTATATCCAGAGTGAAGCAAGCCAGAAGGAAAAACAACAATACAGTATACTAACACATATATATGGAATTTAGAAAGATAGTAACAAGAACCCTGCATGCGAGACAGCAAAAGGAACGCAGATGTATAGAACAGACTCGTGGACTCTGTGGAAGAGGGCAAGGGTGGGATGATATGGGAGAATGGCATTGAAACATGTTAATTATCATATGTGAAATCAATCGCCAGCCCAGGGTTGATGCTCGGGGCTGGTGCACCGACATGTCCCAGGGGGAGGGAATCAGGAGGGAAGAAGGAGGGGGGTTCTGGAAGGGGAGCATATGTAAACCCATGGCGGTTTCATGTCATGTATGGCAAAACCAACACAATAAAAAATAAATAAATAAATAAATAAATAAATAAAGAGAAAAACAAGAAAAAAAAAAGAGAGCAATTTGAATTGGTTGAGGAGCATGGATTAGAAGACAAAAGTAGAGAAACATGTAAGTGAAGGAGGGGACTTGATGCCACTTAGTTTATGGAAAGGAGAAATGGAAATGTTCTCATTGTACTAGCTTTGTTTCTCGTGTGCAAATACCAGTAAGTCCATGTTTCTAAGGCATTTGTATGTGAATTCTTTGAGAGGTGTGAGATGGCACAGAAGAAGATGCAAAGCTTTATATCCAAGCTGATAAACACTAAAAATACAGGCATTATACAACAGCTATTGTATATTTTTTTTCAAATCCATGTAGAGTGACAAAGAATTTGATAATTTCCTTTGACTTGACATTCTTATTTAGAAATGCCTTTCAATTAGTGTAATATGATACATAAATAGGTGAATCAATTTAGTATACATGGTAATGTTCATTATTTTTCCAGGAATAACTCCTAGATTAAATATAACAAAAAAAGGAAGTTGAATATTCTTTATTACATACTTAAGGACATTATTCATTACTGATTTGGATACATTTGTAAAACTTGAGTAATGCACCTTTGGTGAAGCCTTGCTAAACTGTCTAAAACTTCTAAATAAAACATTACTATCTTTAAATATATACATACACACACACACACACACACACACACACACACACACACACACACACATATATCTGCAATAAGATATTTGCATACCCAGGAGCTGAAGGACAAAGGACATCTGATATCTGTGTTTCAGTCAGTATTATCATAACATGCTGAAGTGAAAGGTTTATGATGGTTTGTAGAGTCCCATAATTTTCCCATGTGATCATTCCAAACTAATGGAAGAAAACTGGGAAGTTTTGCCCTTGTCGATATACAAACAGAAAAAGAAGAGGGAAATTTCAATAGCAATATGTAAAGTCTAACTGGAAAAATTATGCTTAAAACAATGGTTCACAGCCCTGAAAGGATCTTACATAGACATTTTGAGAAAGATCAATAGCTAGACCTCATCTTAAACAAGTTAAAGCAGAATGTTGAGAAAGGGGGTGGCATTCATACTTTTTTAAGATCCCCAGATGATTGTAATATACAGCCTGAGTTGAGAACTACTGCTTTGAGAGGATAGTGGGTTTTAGTATCAGAATTACAAGACTGAAGATAAGAAAGAGGCACATGGGGATCAATATAGACTTTCCTTTGAAGCTGCAGCCAAAGGCATTCACAGCGTAGTTGCCATCGTCAGAAATAAATTTTGAAGAAAAAGCTAAAAGACACAGCTTTACTCTGTTCAAAATGGTAGTGTCTCTGCATCTGGAATGTAGATGTGATATACAGTTCTGGCCATTGCATTTTTCAAAATATGTAATAGAGTTAGAAAGGTACAGCAAATTAAAGGAAAAGAAATATTAATCACTTCAATCTAGAAGTCTGAATGGGGGAATCTAGTAAGACTGAAGCCTCTTACTGAAGAATATGAAATTGAAATATTCACCAAAATCTGGTAAACTAAACCTAAGAGGCCTTTTGTATACACAGAAAAGTCATACTAAGGTTGGGGGGGGCTGAAAACAGGATATAATTTGTTTATGGGTTTTATTTACATCTCAAATTAAGATGACGGATGCTAACTACACCAATATCCATTTTTTCCCCCTTTGGGACAAGGAGCTAAGCCACAGTTGCCAATGCCTCTTGTAGCTGCACCTAATGAAAATGTGCTCCTTCCAGGCCTAGCCCAAAGCAATTCTGGTGTTATCCCTCCTGTGGTTGGTGGGGATGGAGACAACAGGTCTACTCTAGCAGGTTCATGGGTTGAAGATGACAGAGCCATCAGGTAGCCTCCAGGAGGGTTTCCTAATGATCATGTGTGGAATTTTGCCTTCCACTACTAACTACACTTTCCTTGGACAGTTTTGTAAATGAGGGGACAATATATATATATGAACCATAGTACATTTTTCGTTTTGGGTCTTAAAGTAGTCAGTATTATCTTAACTTAAGCCATGATAGCAAGAGGTAATTCTATACAGGAGAAACTAATATGAATAAAATAGATCCCCCTCTTATCCATTCCACATCAGTGATCATGGTTCCATTTTTCTTTTGAAACAGCAGGATGGGTAAATCCGGGTGCCTCACTGACCCCTGAGTACGCTCTGCTCACCTCTTCTCCAGTTTTTGTTCTTTTTTAATCTGGCAAAATTGTCCTCCCACCTCTGTACATCAATGCATTTCTCAAGGCCAAGCTCAAGGGCCATTTATCATGATAAGACCTTTTCCTATTGTGAAGCAGCTATTGTTCTCAGTTATTACTTGAAAATTTTATTATCTATTTGACATTTACTTACATAAGTTCTTCCTTTATTTGGTTAACTGTTTCAGAACTAACTGAGGTCTTCAAATGATGCAGCGATGTTTTTGTTTCTTTTACAATCCTATTAGTAAAGTGCATACAGTGAATGCTCAAACCAACAGACATTAAATACATTACTGAGTAAGGTGTCCTCAGGTTAAAAATGTGAATAATTCAAGAAATTCATTAGGTTATTTTGCAGAGGAAATCTACAAAGGCAGGGGGTAAGGAAATTCTTTCATTGAGATAAAGGAATCCTCATCTGTAATGGTACAGTTTTTAACCCATAAATAATATATTTAGTATATTACCAAGGTACTCTCTAAGGTATTTTATCTATTTTTAATCTCAATTCTTTTCATAGTCTTGTCATTTAACTACAGTTTTGTCCATTTTATAAGTGAAAAATAGAAATTCAAGAAAGTTATTTAAATTTCTTAAGGTCAATTAACCAATAAATAACAAGAGAAAATTCAAACCTAACTCAATCTGAATCTTGTAACTACTGCTTTCTTCACTTAAATTAAAATATCATCCATTTCTACACAGAAAAGCCAGTCACTGCTAAAGAGTCTATATGACATGGTGTGCATTGTGGCCACTTTTGGAACTTGGATAATGCATTAAGTATATATATTAGAAGTATACATATACTTTAATAAAAAGCATAATAATTTAAAAATTACATATAGATTTTTAATTGTAAAAGAAATATCCCATATAGCCAAGGATAGGGAAAAATATATTTAAAAGAAGTAATAAAACATTCTCATGATTTTCTAGTATAATTTAATTTTAAAAGTTGTCTTTATCATTATCAATTTATCATGTTTTATTTGGCATTTAATGCTAGATGTCTTTGCCACAAATAATGGTAAGAATTTTATTGTTCACCATTTCAGGAGTCATTTAGGGAACATTTAATTTTATTCCAACCGAGCTCTAGATTGGCCAGGTTAATTATTGATGAGCAAGCAGAGAGTGGAAAGGATTTTATACATTTCTGCCTGAGGCTTCCCATGTCTTCCTCCATTCGACTTCATACTAATATATTTTTTTTAAAAAATCAGTGTCTACTTTTGGCAGATGGTCCATAATCTGCCAGTAATAGTAGTAAGTTCATGTTTCCTAATGGCCTTCACTGCAGGGATCGCCAGCTTTCAATATCTGACAGCCATACATACTGCAATAAGCATCACAGGTCTGTTTTAAAAGTAGTTAAACTGCAGAAATGAATCAATGAGCCAGTTTCCAGCTTAACTCTTGAGTTATTTACACTTGCCACTAGAGAAGTTTAATTTTACACATTTTATTCTCAGCATCCATCTCATAAGACCAAAGACACACCAATCACAAATTCAAAATCTGATCTCTTCAAAGAAAAAAAATAATTGTATCAATCTGATAAATGACACTCCAAGATAGATAATCATGGTCTTTTATTGATTTCTTTGCCATTCTTGGCAGGAAATGGTGTCTATTTTTAATCATAGATAGTAGACTCAAATAGAAGCTGCTAGAGAGATTTTTCCACAAAGAAAGGCTCCTTCTAAAGAGAACAGTATAGTTTCTTTCTAGTCATTTTGTAGGTATCATTTCATTCTCAAATGCATCCTGAAAAAAGATGATGTGGCACCAGAAACAAGGTCATGCCTCACAACCCACCAATTTGCTTTACATGGCCCAGAAGCTCAGCTTGGAGTCATTTCTTTCCTGCTTGCCTGCCTTACTGTCTAGTGATGACCTCCTGGCTTTGCTCAGTGGGGCAGACTTTCTTTATTCAGCAACCAGTCTGATAAGCTACTATGTGTTGATGCTAGAAATACAGTGTGATACAAAGGATTCAGGTAGGTTTTCTGGTTCCTGTGCCTAAAGAATAGATCATGTAGTGGGGAGAGACAGATATTTTTCAAAGTGATTATACAGTGCTTATTTTATTTTCAAAAATGGCAAACTAGATTATCTAGACAAGTACTCTTGTTGAAAAAAACTAAGTTGGTCAGAAATACATTTAAAGAATACTGAAATACACTACAGATCTGAAAATATGGTGAAGTATTACCAGGCCTGAACTGAAGGGACAGGGGAACCTGCAAGTTGCTTTAGGGCTGAGAGCATTTGCTGATTCAGAAAAATTTCAACTTTCCTTTCAGCATTCTTGTATAGTGAGGAGGACTGAAATAAAAGCCCAGAGTCTAAATATGGTGAAGGGTCTGATATAAGAGCCTCCCAGTCTTAAGCTCGAACACCAAAGGGCTTTAGGGCAAGGGTGAACTAGAAGGGGATCATTTCTCTTTCAATTCCCCAAGCTACATAGGAAAACTTAAGCCTCAAATTTTATGTTTTCAACGTTCATGTGGCCTGTAAGGATCATTATGTGGAAGGCAAAAGCATATAAAGGTCCTATCTGGAGGAAGGGATTTTCACCCTAGACCTCTAAAAATTTCTGCTCTTCCTGGGAGAGAGGAAGTCCGATTCTGAGAGTTAAGATTATTTCAGGGTAGCTGGCAAAATCTAGCACAAGACTGGAGTAGCTTATGAGAAGAATGGGAAAGGAAACTAAAAAGGGTATAACTAAACAAAACCAAACACTGAGTAGTAAGAGATGCCCAACTGATCCTTGAGACAGAGATTGTAACAGCTGTCTATATTTCTGGTCAACATGTTGACCTTGGATCTTCCACAACAGTACCATCTAAGAGCCTGTGGAAAGACAGACTCTCAAGCCTGACTCCAGAACTACTGAATCAGGATCAGTACTTGAACAAAATCCCTAGGTGATTCGTATGCACGTTAAAAATAACGAAGTGGCAACTCTATCAGAGGAAGAAGGAAACTGATGGGAATGTGGATGCTACATATTTCGATTTTAGGGCCTATGAAGTTTTTTTTTTAATTTTATTTATTTTTTCTCTACATTATTCTGTTGGTTTTGCCATACATTGACATGAATATGCCCTAGATATACATGTGTTTCCCTTCCAGAACCCCCCTCCCACCTCCCTCCAATTCCATCTCTCTGGGTCATCCCAGTGCACCAGCCCTGAGCACCCTGTATCAAGCATCAAACCTGGGCTGGCGATTGATTTCACATATGATAATTTACATGTTTCAATGCCATTCTCCCATTTCATCCCACCCTTGCCCTCTCGCATAGAGTCCAAAAGACTGTTCTTTACATCTGTCTCTTTTGCTGTCTCACATACAAGGTTATCATTACTATCTTTCTAAATTCCATATATATGCATTAGTATACTGTATTGTTCTTTTTCCTTCTGGCTTACTTCACCCTGTATAATAAACTCCAGTTTTGTACACCTCAGTAGAACTGATTCAAATGTATTCTTTTTTTATGGCTGAATAATATTCCATTGTGTATATGTACCACTGCTTTCTTACCCATTTGTCTGTTGATGGACATCTAGGTTGCTTCCAGGTACTGGCTATTGTAAACAATGCGGAAATGAACATTGGGATACATGTATCTCTTTCAATTCTGTTTTCCTCGATGTATATGCCTAGCAGTGGGATTGCTGTGTCATACGGCAGTTCTATTTCCAGTTTTTTAAGGAATCTCCACACTGTTTTCCATAGTGGCTGTACTAGTTTGCATTCCCACCAACAGTGTAAGAGGGTTCCCTTTTCTTCACATCCTCTCCAGCATTTATTGTTTGTAGACTTTTGGATGGCAGCCATTCTGACTGGTATAAAGTGGTACCTCATTGTGGTTTTGATTTGCATTTCTCTGATAATGAGTGATGCTGAGCATCTTTTCATGTGTTTGTTAGCCATTTTTATGTCTTCTTTGGAGAAATGTCTGTTTAGTTCTTTGGCCCACTTTTTTATTGGGTTGTTTATTTTTCTGGAATGGAGCTGCAGGAGTTGCTTGTATATTCTTGAGATTAATTGTTTGTCCATTGCTTCATTTGCTATTATTTTCTCCTATTCTGAAGGCTGCCTTTTCACCTTGCTTTTAGTTTCCTTTGTTGTGCAGAAGCTTTTAATTTTAATTAGGTCCCAATTGTTTAGTTTTGCTTTTATTTCCAATATTCTGGGAGATGGAAAGAAATAAAAGGAATCCGGATTGGAAAAGAAGAAGTAAAACTCTCACAGTTTGAAGACAACATGATCCTCTACATAGAAAACCCTAAAGACTCCACCAGAAAATTACTAGAGCTAATCAGTGAATATAGTAAAGTTGCAGGATATAAAATCAACACACAGAAATCCCTTGCATTCCTATACACTAACAATGAGAAAACAGAAAGAGAATTTGAGGAAACAATTCCATTCACCATCAAAACAAAAAGAACAAAATACTTAGTATATCTACCTAAAGAAACAAAAGACCTATATATAGAAAACTATAAAACACTGATAAAAGAAATCAAAGAGGACACAAATAGATGGAGAAATATACCGTGTTCATGGATTGGAAGAATCAATATAGTGAAAATGAATATACTACCCAGAGCAATCTATAGATTCAATGCAATTCCTATCAAGCTACCAGAGGTCTTTTTCAGAGAACTAGAACAAATAATTTCACAATTTGTATGGAAATACAAAAAACCTGGAATAGCCAAAGCAATCTTGAGAAAGAAGAATGGAACTGGAGGAATCAACCTGCCTGACTAGGCTATACTACAAAGCCACAGTCATCAAGACAGTATGGTACTGGCACAAAGACAGAAATATAGATCAATGGAACAAAATAGAAAGCCCAGAGATAAATCCACGCATCTATGGACACCTTATCTTTGACAAAGGAGGCAAGAATATACAATGGAGAAAAGACAATCTCTTTAACAAGTGGTGCTGGGAAAACTGGACAGCCACTTGTAAAAGAATGAAACTAGAACACTTTCTAACACCATACACAAAGATAAACTCAAAATGGGTCAAAGATCTAAATGTAAGACCAGAAACTAAAAAAACTCCTAGAGAAAACATAGGCAAAACACTCTCCAACATAAACCAAAGCAGGATCCTCTTTGACCCAACTCCCAGAATATTGGAAATAAAAGCCTATGTAGTTTTTAAAGTAAGCACTTGAAAAGATGGTGTTTCAACATGTTTTCAAATCCTGTGGCATGAAGTTAATCAGGGAAAGGAAGTTGTATTACAAAATTTCGTTTTTCCCCTGCATTTAATGCTTTGGCTTAGAGAATGTGAGCATTTAGACAGAATGTCTATTTGATTATAGTAGGAGTATAACTGGAATTCAGTATCTTGAGCCCAGAACCAGTAATCGTTCTACTGAGCATAATGTTGGGCAGGATCTTCAAGGCATGACAAGCAAAGCTAAATATGAAAAAGATTCCCAAGAGACTGTTGTGGTCAGGCAGCCCCCGTTCAATGGCAACCATGTAAGATTGAAAACCATAATCAAAAGGGCAGATATGTCACATTTTTCTACTCAGCTGTTGTGGAAACACAGCAAAGAGGACGTTGTGACCCACAGAGAGTTTGACAAGTAATACAACCGTACTTAGCACTGCAGCTGAGGAGGAACTTTGGTAGTTATGAAATCAAACACTTTATTTCTACCCTGCCAAGTGGCCATTCACCTGTTCAAATCTGGTTAAACACATGGACTGTGCCATGCACACCATAATTCATCCAAAAATCAGGACTTTGGCCTCAATTCCAGATACCAGAGCCTGAAGTCTTTAAGCTTATTATGGGAGTACCTTGATCTTTGTACCTATTTTCTGTTTCTTTGTACAGAGAATGGTTTACTATAGTTGATTGTGGTCATAAAATAATTGACAAAACAAAAAAAAATAATTTAACCATGCTTTTAAGATTAGAAACTTTTACATCACTATGGTAAACTCAAATGTTAAGCTTAAAGTATGTGTCAGTCACTCAGTCATGTTCAACTCTTTGTGATGACATGGACTGTAGCCTGCCAGCCTCCTCTGTCCATGGAATTCTCCAGGCAAGAATACTGGAGTGGGTTGCCATAGCCTTCTCCAGGGGATGGTCCCAGTCCAGGGATCAAACCTGGGTCCCCTGCACTGCAGGCAGATTCTTTAATGTCTGAGCCATCAAGGAAGTCCCTGGGTATGAAGATGTGCTATTAAAAGCTTTCACAATTTTTTTAAACCGTCTATTCTTTCCTTGGCAACACTACTATAATTTGCTCATAAAACATTTATTATCATGGTAGAGCCAGTATGAAAACAAATTAAGTGAAAGCAAACAAAAAATGAGAAGTAAACAAATCCTTTCATTCATCTTGAGAATTGGGTTTTTGGCAAGAACCTTTGGGAAGCTTCAGGAACGCTATTCCAGACATAGGACAGGAAAAAATGGTGGCCATACACCATTTCCTCTATCAATTATGGCTATGATGACAAGCCAATTACTGGAGGACTGAATGTAGCCCACAGATGTTTTATCTTCCTCACACAGTGATTTTTTGATTCATTTTTTTAAATTGAGAGATTTCCCATTTAAAAGTTCAGATTTCTTGCTTCTAGGTAAAAATGAAACTGACAGCACTGAACCCAATCTTATTTGGCAACAATCAACTGTGATGGGCTGGCAGTTTCTCCTTCAGACTTGCTCCCATCTGACTCATTGGTTGATATTGCATGCCTGCATCTCATAGGAATTTTGTATCTGACCATTCCACAGTTTCTACTTCTTACCAAGAAAGGACATAATCTTTCTACCACTTAGAGTTAACTAGCTAGGGCTTATGAAATTCCTAATTGATTTTAAACCTGTCAAGTGAACTACAAAAGACAAGGAATGAGACCTGCATTACATTATAGACCTCAACCACATTTTCTCCTTTGCATCTCCACTGATTCCGCCATTGATTTTTCTTTGACCACATCTGTTTGTGTGCTTGAATTATAAGTAGTGACAGATTGAACTTCCCGTGTAGCTGCATGTGTCAGATTTGTAATTAACAATCATTTAGGTAGAAAAGCAGTGATGATAATATAAGAGAGAAATGTCAGTCTCCTAACAGTGTCTGGAGGTATTTGTTTTGTAATGAATCTCTTCCTTTTGCCACACAGAACATTTCCCTCCAAAAATAATAAATGTCAGATACGAGCTTGTTTCCCATGTAAATCTTCTTATTTCTAAAATTCTGTTTGAAGTCAAAAATTAACACTGGTTGTCTTCTTTTATGAACCCTAGTCTCTGGAGTTCATAACTCTGCAGGAATTACTAACTTTGGGGAGAAGTTAGCAGTATTTTAAATCTCCTATAGATAATATGGAAAATTAACATGTCACATATCTGGTCATAAATTGATGTTAAACTAAAATTCTAGTTAACCTTTAAAGCCCATAACACATTTTTAACTTGTTTCAGAAAAAAATCTGACCCAAGTAAGAAATATGTGAGTCACTTGAGACACCTTCCTTTCCTGAAGGTTGTTAAACCATATACTGCAGAATCTCTAGAACAAATACACGCTTACTGACTTATTTTCTCCTTGTCTCCTACATGAACACATTCCCTTCAAGATGTCTCATGTTACCTCTTTCCTTCACCGATGATCAGGCATGCCCTGATCTTGTGTTCTTATTCCCATCCAAGTCTATCCAAACCCTACCCAAATTTCATAGACCTTCTCAAATGCACAGCCTTCATTTGAACCCTGCTTACTGTATTAATTTCTGAAACAATCATCTGTTACATATCATGTTCCAGATTGAAATATTATTCACTTTATGAGGTTCAGTTCAGTTCAGTCACTCAGTCATGTCCGGCTCTTTACAACCCCATGGACTGTGGCACGCCAGCCTTCCCTGTCCATCATCAACTCCTGGAGCTTACTCAAACTCATAACCATCGCATCAGTGATGCCATCTATCCATCTCATCCTCTGTCATCCCCTTCTCTTCCTGCCTTCAATACCAGTTAACTTCTTCCCAGTTAGCAATTAGGGAATGACAGTGCTTCCAAGCCTGAACAGAAACCAGGGTTAGCCATGGGCATGAGACTGCTGTCGCAATCAACTGTGAAAGATTCTGACAGTATCTGATGGACATCAGGCAGTATAGATGTATAACTGGGAGATTCCACTTTAGTGGTAATGAGACATCAGTCAGTTCACTTCATTTACTCTGTTGTGTCCGACTCTTTGAGATCCCATTGACTGCAGCATGTCTTCCCTGTCCATCATCAACTCCCAGAGCTTGCTCAAACTCATGTTCATTGAGTCAGTGATGCCATCCAACCATCTCATCCTCCGTCGTCCCCTTCTCCTCCGGCCCTCAATCTTTCCCAGCATCAGAACCTTTCCCAGTGAGTCAGTTCTTCGCATCAGGTGGCCAAAGTACTGGAGCTTCAGCTTCAGTATCAGTCCTTCCAATGAATATTCAGAACTGATTTCCTTTAGGGTTGACTGGTTGGATCTCCTTGCAGTCCAAGGGACTCTCAAAAGCCTTCTCCAACATCACAGTTCAAAAGCATCAATTCTTTAGTGCTCAGCTTTCTTTACAGTCCAACTCTCACATCCATACATGACTACTGGAAAAACCATAGCTTTGACTAGATGGACCTTTGTTGGCAAAGTAATGTCTCTGCTTTTTAGTATGCTGTCTAGGTTGGTCATTCTTAAGCAAGGTACAAATTGTCAAAGTTCCTTTTTATATTAAATAAACCATATTTCAGATTTTGCTTCTTTCTCAAAAAAATAAGTTGTATGCTTATTAATGGCATTAAGATTTTTTTATTGGAAACTCAAAGGCAGACATATCTCTCATTATTAGGTTTCCTGATTATGTTGACTTTGTGTGATCATGAACAAATATCAAACCTTCAGGAGGTAGGGTTACAAAAATGGCTTTCTGTGTCTTTTCCAGAGTGCTGGTCAGTTATTTCACAGACTCTCCTCAATTTTAGTTTGACATTTTCTCATGAGAACATTTGGGCTATACAGTTTTGGTAAAAACACCATAGAAATGATGTGACTCTTTCAGTGTCCTTTGTTCTGAAATCCAGACTGCATAGAAAATTCCCAACAGATATCTTCTCACTTTAGTGGCTAAAAGACTTTTCTTGTTTTTCTTGCTTAACGAGTTTTTTTTTTCCTCTATAAAATCTGGATACCAGCTATGTTTTCCGTATATAGTTACTGTGATGATTAAGCAGGTGATATTTATAAAATATATAGGACAGTACACAGAGTAAGCTATAAATAAATAGTATCTTATATCAATATTAGTTGATAAAATGGAAATAGTTAACATTATTATGAATCTACTATGCTTTTATTATCTAACCTATTTAAACCACTGAACAACTCTATCTATAATAAATTTACCACTTAAGTACTACAGCAATGATGCAGGCAAGATCTATCAATGTATGCTAAATTTGGTGGATAAAAGTTTGAGAAGAAACAGGATATTTTCTTAGTCTCAGTATATTTCCCTCCCAATATTTATTAACCACAAGGAGGAACAACAGTGATTTTACAATGGAGAAACCCAGCAGATACTACATGATTGAAATTAATATACCATAACCTATCAACGTCATGTACTGCCTAACATGTTGCAGTGATGAGAACAATTACTTGTGACACTCTCACCCAAAAGGGATAACCTCAAACCAGTTATGAGAAAACACCAGATATCAGTTCGTATTGACTGACATTCTGCAAAGTATCTGGCCAATCATCTTCAAAAGTATCAAGGTCAAAAAAGATAATGAAAGGCTGCAAAGCTGTTACAGACAGGAAGAAACTCAGGAAATGTAAAAAACAAATGCAACATGGCATCCTAGTTGGATACTGAACCAGAAAATGAGCAATAGTGGAAAAACTGGTAAAATCTGTATAAAATCTACAGTCTACTTAATAGTATTCTACCAGTGTTAATTTCTTAGTTTCAATACATACAGGGGTTTTGTAAGACAAACATCTGAAGCTCAGTGAAGAATATACAAGAATTCTCTATTTTTTACTTATCTGTAAGTCCAAAATTGTTTCAAAATAAAAAAGATTGAAAAGAAAAAATCCAGTAGATACCACCACAATGAGGGATGAAATATGAGGATGAAGGTATGAAGGTAAGGTAATGAAGTAAAGTATGTTGAGTTCACATGGCTAGCAAGTTTAAGAGATGACATGGCAATCCAATCATCTGGACTATAAAGTATGTACCTTTAAACAATTATATACTACCTCTCAGTAACACAGATACACAGTGATACATAAAGATAACTTGGAAAGATTTTAACCTCCCACCCCAGGGTCTAACTCAGTGGTTTAAAAAAAATGTTTATCTTTATAATTTATTAATTTTATTATGTTAGTAATGCATATTGGCATAAGAGGTCTAGCTCAAAGATATCAACTATATAAAATTGCACCCTTTACCTCCACTTTTTTCTCCCCACTTTTTTTTCCTCTTAAAATTCATCTGAAATATACTCAATAAACTCAATGCACACACACATACAAATTCATTAATTTCATTTTGCTATATCTCCATGCTTTACAATATTAGCTCTGTGAATGCAGGAATTTTTGTCTACTTTATCCCTAGTTTCTTGTGTATAGTAAGCAAACAATTTCCTAAATAAATGAATGAATGAAAGTAGAATCCCCACTTTCACAGGAAAGGAAGGATTCCAACAGGGATAGCCAAGGAGAACTTCACCAAGAAGATATTTAAACAAAATATCTGAAGAAGTCAGGGAGCAAGCCATGCATGTAACTGAAGAAAGAGAATCTGAATCAGGAAAAGCAAATTAAAAAAAGTCCTGTGTCAGCAGCCTTCCTTGCTTGTACCAGAGCAGCACGGAGGCCAGAGCAGTTAGGGCAGACAGAGCAGGCAGGAGAGGCGGTGAGAGATGCAGTGAGAAAAACAATGGGAGCTGCAGACACACAGGAGCTGCTGGATTGCGAAGACTACTATGGATGAGATGGAAATCCAGTGGAGGATTGTGAGCAAAGGAGTGACATTATGTGACTCAAATTACAACATGATCACTTTGCCCACTGTGTATGAATTCCAGTGAGCAAAACGGAAGCAGGGAAACCAGTTAGAAGCTTGTTCAAAAAACTGGGTAAAACATGATGATGCATGGACCAGTTTGGAAACAGCAGTGATAAGAAGTGGTGTAGATATGTATGTATCTACACACAGTTTCCATGAACAGTTAGTGTTCAATAATCTGAAATAGTTTTCTACCATGTCCCATAGAAAAACTCTGAATTTCAAGTAAGCCTGGAATCTCTTTTTACTGACTCTGTCCTAAAATATGTGCTTCCCTGGTGGCTCAGACAGTAAAGAATTTGCCTGCAGTGCAGGAGACCTGGGTTTGATCCCTGAGTTGGGAAGATCCCCTGGAGAAGGCAATGGCTACTCACTTCAGTATTCTTATCTGGAGAATTCCATGACAGAGGAGCCTGGCAGGCTATAGTCCATGGGGTCCCTAAGAGTTGGACATGACTGAGTGATTAACACTTTCACTTTTTTATCCTAGAATATGCCTTCTGCAGATTTCTTCTTTAAGCAGTCATGAAAGTCTCAGCCTCTCAAGCAGATTCTGCAACAACAGTCTGGGTTTGCGTGTACCTAACAGTGTTACTCAAACGTCATTTAAAATACAAATCACAGGATGGCATCATTCTCACCTTTCCCAGCTTTTAGCTTCCCTAACAAAACTACGGGGCTCAGATTTTAAAACATAGTAGAAAACCAAATTTCTCCTGTATGAGAATGAAACTGGGCAGGAAATAAGGATTCACGGCATCAGTTGTCTTATTTCTTAATATAAATCAATCAATAATTTAGTGACTTTTGGCTAGGAAGTACAGTTTGCCTTCTATAGAGGCTATAGGAATGACTGCATCAAAATATCCTGCTTCACTGAGCTTTACCTGGGACATCTATTTTGTTTTGAATTAGCTTTTGGAAAATTGCTAAATTTCAAACATTTTTTAGAAAGCGTTATTTTCAAACTAATGGTTGTGAGACTTGTACTCTTTACCCTTAGAAATTAGAGAGTCATCTTCTTTGGAAAATTATAGTCAAGGGACCAAAGAATACCTTCCTAGGAAAGTTTAGAAGCTGCCCTGTTGGGAGACTTAGAACGTTTTGACTTCTTTTACTTGAAAATTCTTTCAGAGTTTAAACATTAAAGAAAATTTGATGAAATGTTATAGCTGAACCCTGTGTCCATCTTTTTTTCTTATATTATAGGAAAGCATTATAACTATTTTTTTTTATATAAGTCACAGCCAGCCCTACTAGTCAACAGGAAAGAAGGGGGCTGTTTGTATGGAGACAATTTGAGGGACATTTTTCAAGGTCCCCTTCTACCTAAACTTAATTCCCCAAGAGTTCTCATTTCAGTTGCATTTTAATACAACTTGTTTGTGTGTGTGTGTGTGAACTGCTACCAATAAAATGTTTAAATCTCGACTAAGCTGGAGAAGCATGCTTATATTAGGTTAGCCAAAGATCTTGTTGAAAAACCCAAATGAATTCTTTGGCAGACCCAATATATTAGCAGTTATTAACAGTTTTATTAATCATTTATTAGTATAAAGTTGAGGTCTATGTAAGGGAAGAAAGATACCAGGAGTAGATGAAAATGTAAGAGAAAATTGGACAAGGAGGAGTGAATGTCCAGGACTCATGAGGAATATGGGGATCCAGGGAGCAGTAGAATAAATTAGAATTATGGAGAGCAAAGAAAGTGAAATCATCATAGAAAGATTTTGGTAACACTCTAGGATAGTCCTCTACCACTTCCTTTAGAGTAGCTAAATCATCATACTCTTGAGTTTTAGGAAAAGGAAACTTATCTGCTCATCCTTCTCAAATGTGATTGAAACTATTTTTACTCTCTCTATGTCTATCTACTATGCAACACTCAAAGAGTACCCTAGAAAAGACCTTGAGGAAAAAAGGACAGTTTTTGAAGGTTGATTTAAAAATGTATGCCAGTGTCTGAGTTGCTCTGATTGAAAAATGTATTGCTAAAAATAAGGGACACATCAAGGATTATCCTAAGAGTAAAAAATAAAATATAATATTATTTATCTCTGAAGTCGAATATTAACAAATAAAATACAGAAATAAGTTAAACAAGTCTTTAACTTCCATAATAAAAACCTTTTTGATTGGTTAATAACTAAATTAGTGATTCAATGAAAATTTTGAGCATATTGTGATTTTCAATGTAACTTTTTCATTACTGACTAACAATTATGAAAGCTTTATAATTAGCTGAATACATATTAGTAGAAATTTCACATTAGGAATACATTGCTCTTCAGTTCAGTTGCTCAGTCATGTCTGACTTACTGTGACTCCAGGGACTTAAGCACTCCAGGCCTCCCTGTCCCATCACCAACTCCCGAGGTTACCCAGACCCATGTCCATTGAGTCAGTGATGCCATCCAACCATCTCATCCTATCTTGTCCCCTTCTCCTCCCGCCTTCAATCTTTCCCAGCATCAGGGTCTTTTCCTGAGTCAACTCTTTGAATCAGGTGGCCAAAGTATTGGAGTTTCAGCTTCAGCATCAGTCCTTCCAATGAACACTCAGGACTGATCTTCTTTAGGATGGAATTCTCCAGCACCACAGTTCAAAAGCATCAATTCTTCGGCACTCAGCTTTCTTTATAGTACAACTCTCACATCCATACATGACTACTGGAAAAACCATAGCCTTGACTAGATAGCCCTTTGTTGGCAAAGTAACATCTCTGTTTTTTAATATGCTATCTAGGTTGGTCATAACTTTATTTCCAAAGAGTAAGCGTCTTTTAATTTCATGGCTGCAGTTACTATCTGCAGTGATTTTGGAGCTCAAAAAGGTAAAGTCTTCCACTGTTTCTGCTGTTTCCCTGCTATGTGCCATGAATTGATGGGACTGGAAGCCATGATCTTAGTATTCTGATTCTTGAGCTTTAAGCCAATTTTTTCACTCTCCTCTTTCACTTTCACCAAGAGGCTCTTTAGCTTCTCTTCACTTTCTGCCATAAGGGTGGTGTCATCTGCATATCTGAGGTTATTGATATTTCTCCCGGCAGACTTGACTCCAGCTTGTACTTCATCCAGCTAAATGTTTCTCCTGATGTACTCTGCATATAAGTTAAATAAGCAGGGTGACAATATGCAGCCTCGACATACTCCTTCTCCTATTTGGAACCAGTCTGTTTTTCAATGTCCAGTTCTAACTGTTGCTTCCTGACCTGCATATAGATTTCTCAAGAGGCAGGTCAGGTGGTCTGGTATTTTCATCTCTTTCAGAATTTTCCAGTTTGTGGTGATACACACAGTCAAAGGCTTTGGTATAGTCAATAAAACAGAAATAGATGCTTTTCTGGAATTCTCTTGCTTTTCGATGATCCAGTGGATGTTGGCAATTTGATCTCTGGTTCCTCTGCCTTTTCTAAAAACAGCTTGAACATCTGGAAGTTCACTGTTCACGTATTGCTGAAGCCTGGCTTGGAGAATTTTGAGCATTACTTTACTAGCGTGTGAGATGAGTGCAATTGTGCAATAGTTTGAGCGTTCTTTGGCATTGCCTTTGTTTGGCATTGGATGAAAAGTGACCTTTTCCAGTCCTATGGCCACTGCTGAGTTTTCCAAATTTGCTGGCATATTGAGTGCAGCACTTTTACAGCATCATCTTTCAGGATTTGAAATAGCTCAACTGGAATTCCATCACCTCCACTAGCTTTGTTCATACCAATGCTTTCTAAAGCCCACTTGACTTCACATTCCAGCATGTCTGGCTCTAGGTGAGTGATCACACCACCGTGATTATCTGAGTCGTGAAGATCTTTTTTGTACAATTCTTGTATGTATTTTTGCCATCTCTTCTTAATATCTTCTGCTTCTGTTAGGTCCATACAATTTATGTCTTTTATTGAGCCCATCTTTGCATGAAGTGTTACCTTGGTACCTCTGATTTTCTTGAAGAGATCTCTAGTCTTTCCCATTCTATTGTTTTCCTCTATTTCTTTCCATTGATCACTGTGGAAGGCTTTCTTATCTCTCCTTGCTATTCTTTGGAACTCTGCATTCAAATGGGTATCTTTCCTTTTCTCCTTTGCTTTTTACTTCTCTTCTTTTCACAGCTATTTGTGATGCCTCCTCAGATAGCCATTTTGCTTTTTTGCATTTCTTTTTCTTGGGGAGGTCTTGTTCCCTGGCTCTTGTACAATGTCACGAACCTCCATCCATAGTTCATCAGGTACTCTATCAGATCTAGCCCCTTAAATTGATTTCTCACTTCTACTGTATAATTATTAGGGAATTATATTTATGTCATACCTGAATGGTCTAGTGGTTTCCCCCACTTTCTTCAATTTAAGTCTTAATTTGGCAATAGGAGTTCAAGATCTGAGCCACAGTCAGCTCTCGGTCTTGTTTTTATAGTAAGTTACAGTAAGTAACTGTACTTCCTACTAATTCCTCCTACATTTAGAGCATGAAAAATCATAAGCATAATTTAAAAAGGCTTTTGTGATGTCAGTAGAATTATTCTATACCTAAGATTTAGTTACTAAGTCTTTTAATACTAGGTATGTGGGAGTCTTAATCTTGTCTTTTAAAAGTCTTTCTATTTAGATGGGATATTTTAACAAGCAGAAAAAATGTCATATGATTAATTTCTGTGGTTTCACACATTCAAAACTGTGTGTTATTTTCCTTAGTGAAACTTTTTAAAGAGGATTTGATGGATAATTATTATTTCTCATGGCATACACTCAGTACAAGCAAAACAGACATTGGCCTAGTGAGTCTCCCTACATTCTCCCTGGAACAAATTAATACATTCTCTCTCTTATTACTATATATGGGTTGTGAAATAAGTATTCCTTAATGTAAAATACATGTTTGTTTTATTCAAACAAAATTCTCTACAACAATTTATAAAATGAACTTAGAATACATGATTACTCTTCCAATTATTATTTGTAAGGAAATCTGTTCAATGAATAATCATATAATTAATTATAAAGTTCATACATATCCCATCATATCACATTCAGTCAGTACTCAATATAGTATAATTAACCTGTTAAATGTATTTTTTTCTAAAAGCATATAATTACTTAAACATGGCTATGTCAGAAATATTCATTATCCTTTTACTTAAGTATATAATAGAAATGTAGTTATAGTAGCCTGAAAAATGAACAAGGATGTCATCAAATTGCATGCCTTTTTTAGTGGGTTGTAAGAAGACAGCAGACATACTTTTTAGAACTGTATTTTGCAATATCAGAGTTAGAAGCCTGACTTTCTGATTGTTCACAGTTATATTTCAAACCAGTTTGAATATAGCTCTAGATTAAATGACTGTGCTTTATTTTGTGGACTTTGGTAACTGCTATGTTATTTTCATTTGTTTCCCTTGCCCAGAATTTAGGGGAATTTTCAATATTTTTATGTAATTCATTTATTTATAAGCAGATAAGACAATTAAAAGAAGAAAAGTGAACCTACATACAAAACAAATACACCCACAGACATAGAAAACAAACTAATGGTTACCAAAGGGGAAAGGGAGGGAAGGGATAAATTAGGAGTTTGGGATTAACATATGCACACTACTTACATATAAAATAAATTACAATAATATACTGTATAGCACAGGAACTCTACTTAATATTTCATAATAACCTATAAGGAAAAAGAATCTGAAAAAGAATATATATATATATACATGGATAACAGAATGCATATCTGAAATGAACAAACATTGTAAATTAACTATACTTCAATAAAAATGGTTAATAAATGTATTTCAAGAAAAAATGATTAATATATAAAAGAAAGAATAAAAATAGAAGGGTCATAGTTTTATGTGACCATAAGATCCTGTGCCCTTCTAATGAGGCAACTGGGCTTCATTCTGTATTCAGAAACCCACTCCTCAAATGTCTGGGGATGCATAATCCTGTTGAGAATCTTGGGACAAGGGGGACGGAAACAGCAGTAACAGAGAAGCCGAATCAGTCTTGGGCTCCAACCCAAAGGTTCAAAACCTAGCTCTGCTCTGTAGCCTGTGCAAATCACCGAGGAAGAGAAATAGCCAACCGACCTAGAGCACTAGTGTAGGATTCCTGCATTCAAACCACTATGTCATTTAAACTTCACTAGAGACTTACTTTCTGGATTAGGAAATTGAGGTTACTTAGCTTCTCGATGTCCACTCATGTAGTGGAGTTGAGACTAATTTCAGGTCATCCACATCGAGAGCCCACACTCTTAACCACAAATCTATACCTTTAAACCTGTTTGTTGTTTAGTGGCTAAGTCATGTCCATTTGATTTGTGACCCCATGGACTGTAGCCCTCCCAGCCCTCTGTCCATGGGATTTTCCAAGCAAGAATACTAGAGTGGATTATGATTTCCTCTCCTAGGTTCACATTTGCACAAATGATGCTATGGTTGAGTATACTATACACTCTGCCTACTGTCATAATATAATAAATTCAAGTATGGTTCAAAGGATTTAAAAAACCCTTCACATAATAAATTTAGGTAAGTGTTGACATTTGCTAAGCTGGTGACAGAGTAGCTACTGTATAGTGTCTGTAATCATAAAATGAAGTTTTAGAGATTACCTTATTTTTTATTAAATTTAGATTTCTGAATCAAATCCAACATGATCTTGAAAAGGAAGATACTTCCTAGGGCCTTGACTATGTTAAATTAAGTGAACCAATTTTGAAATATCAACTCAATTTGGTAATACAAAGAATTGTAACTTTTGAAAAAAAACTTAAGGAATACTTAGCATGCAAAGAAGCTTAATACTAGAGATCAGGGGAGAAATAACTTAAGAATGAAGGGATAGTGCCAAAGTAAAAACAATACCCAGTTGTAGATGTGACTGGTGATAGAAGCAAGGTCTGATGCTGTAAAGAGCAATACTGCATAGGAACCAGGAATGTTAGGTCCATGAATCAAGGCAAATTGGAAGCAGTCAAACAGGAGATAGCAAGAGTGAATGTTGACATTCTAGGAATCAGCGAATAAAAATGGACTGGAATGGGTGAATTTAACTCAGATGACCATTTTATCTACTACTGTGGGCAGGAATCCCTTAGAAGAAATGGAGTAGCCATTATAGTCAACAAGAGTGTCCGAAATGCAGTACTTGAAGGCAATCTCAAAAATGACAGAATGATCTCTGTTCATTTCCAAGGCAAACCATTCAATATCATGGTAATTCAAGCCTATGCCCTGACCAGTAACATTGAAGAAGCTGAAGTTGAATGGTTCTGTGAAGACCTACAAGACCTTTTAGAAATAACACTGAAAAAATATGTCCTTTTCATTATAAGAGACTGGAATGCAAAAGCAGGAAGTCAGGAAACACCTGAAGTAATAGGCAAATTCAACTTTGGAGTACAGAATGAAGCAGGGCAAAGGCTAATAGAGTTTTGCCAAGAGAATGCACTGGTCATAGCAAACACCCTCTTTCAACAACACAAAAGAAGACTCTGCACATGGACATTACCAGATGGCCAACACCGAAATCAGACTGATTATATTTTTTGCAGCCAAAGATGGAGAAGCTCTATACAGTCAGCAAAAACAAGGCCAGGAGCTGACTGTGACTCAGATCATGAACTCCTTAATGATAAAGTCAGACTTAAATTGAAGAATGTGGGAAAAAAGCACTAAATCATTCAGGTATTACCTAAATCAAATCCCTTAGGATTATACAGTCAGTGGAAGTGAGAAGTACATTTAAGGGACTAGATTTGGTAGACAGAGTGCCTGATGAACTATGGACAGAGGTTCCTGACATTCTACAGGAGACAGGGATCAAAAATATACCCAGGAAAAAGAAATGCAAAAAAGCAAAATGGCTGTCTCAGGAGGCATCACAAATAGCTGTGAACAGAAGAGAAGTAAAAAGCAAAGGAGAAAAGGAAAGATACCCATTTGAATGCAGAGTTCCAAAGAATAGCAAGGAGAGATAAGAAAGCCTTCCTCAACGATCAATGCAAAGAAATAGAGGAAAACAATAGAATGGGAAAGACTAGATATCTCTTTAAGAAAATTAGAGATACCAAAGGAACATTTCATGCAAAGATGGGCTCAATAAAGGACAGAAATTGTATGGACCTGACAGAAGCAGAAGATATTAGGAAGAGATGGCAAAAATACACAGAAGAAATATACAGAAAAGATCTTCACGACCCAGATAATCACTATGGTGTGATCACTCACCTAGAGCCAGACATGCTGGAATGTGAAGTCAAGTGGGCTTTAGAAAGCATCCCTATGAACAAAGCTAGTGGAGGTGATGGAATTCCAGTTTAGCTATTTCAAATCCTAAAAGATGATGCTGTGAAAGTGCTGCACTCGATATGCCAGTAAATTTGGAAAACTCAGCAGTGGCCACAGGACTGGAAAAGGTCACTTTTCATCCAATGCCAAACAAAGGCAATGCCAAAGAACACTCAAACTATTGCACAATTGCACTCGTCTCACATGCTAGTAAAGTAATGCTCAAAATTCTCCAAGCTAGGCTTCAGCAATACGTTAACAGTGAACTTCCAGATGTTCAAGCTGTTTTTAGAAAAGGAACCAGAGATCAAATTGCCAACATCCACTGGTTCATCGAAAAGCAAGAGAGTTCCAGAAAAGCATCTATTTCTGCTTTATTGACTATGCCAAACCCTTTGACTGTGTGGATCACAATAAACTGTGGAAAATGCTGAAAGAGATGAGAATACCAGGCCACCTGACCTGTCTCTTGAAAAACCTGTATGCAGGTCAGGAAGCAACAGTTAGAACTGGACATGGAACAACAGACTGGTTCCAAATAGGAAAAGGAGTATGTCAAGGCTGTATATCGTCACCCTGCTTATTTAACTTATATGCAGAGTACATCATGAGAAAGTCTGGAATGGATGAAGCACAAGCTGGAATCAAGATTGCCGGGAGCAATATCAATAACCTCAGATATGCAGATCACACCATCCTCATGGCAGAAAGTAAAGAGGAACTAAAGAGCCTTTTGATGAAAGTGAAAGAGGAGAGTAAAAATTTGGCTTAAAGCTCAACATTCAGAAAACTAAGATCATGGCATCTGTTCCCATCACTTCATGGCCAATAGATGGGGAAACACTGGAAACAGTGACGACTTTATTTCTGGGGACTCCAAACACACTGCAGATGGTGACTGCAGCCATGAAATTAAAAGATGCTTACTCCCTGGAAGGAAAGTTATAAACAACCTAGATAGCATATTAGAAAGCAGAGACATTACTTTGCTGACCAAGGTCCATCTGGTCAAGGCTATGGTTTTTCCAGTGGTCATGTATGGATGTGAGAGTTGTGGTATAAAGAAAGCTGAGTGCCAAAGAATTGATGCTTTTATAACTGTGGTATTGGAAAAGACTCTTGAGAGTCCCTTGGATTGCAAGGATATTCAACCAGTCCATCCTAAAGGAGATCAGTCCTGGGTGTTCATTGGAGGGTCTGATATTGAAGCTGAAACTCCAATATTTTTGCCACCTGATGCGAAGAGCTGACTCATTTGAGAAGACCCTGATGCTGGGACTGATTGAGGGTAGGAAGAGAAGGGAACGACAGAGGATAATATGGCTTGATGGCATCACTGACTCAATGGATATGAGTTTGATTGGGCTCCAGGAGTTGGTGTTGGATAGGGAGGCCTGGCGTGCAGCAGCTCATGGGGTTGCAAAGAGTCAGACACGACTGACTGACTGAACTGAGCTGAAAGTTTCAAAAAATATTCATCCAAATTGGAAAATTAAAAAAAAAAAAACAGTTTTAGATTCCAATCCACACTGACAACAATGTTCTAGACCAGAATTTATGTGGTTAATAGCTTGGTAGTCCCCTAGTGTTGTTGAGCTCCTATCTTCTCGACTCATATATAATATTGGTAACCATTTAACTGTCAAGACTTCCACACTAGAAGACAGCTTGGCGAGACACAGAGAGCAGTGGCCCTAGATTTATTTGTTAGACATAGTTTGCACACCTTTGGATAAGTCCCTAACCCTTGCTGAACCTCTATATTAACAGCTATAAAATGTTTTCTTTAAAGAAAGAGGCTGTTAGCACCTTGATATTCCAGGAACTATGTAAGGCAGCTTTGGTTTGGGTCCTTAATGCATTGCTGAGGAGCTGACACATATATATGTGGTGCTGGGAAGCTGGAGAAGGAAGGAGTAGCAATGAGCCAGGTGTCAATGAACTGATTCTATGTATAAAAGCAGTGATTGTACATGACGTTATATTTTTAAGTCAACAGATGATATTTTGCTATCCAAGATCTAGAACTGAATGATACCTGAATTAAATGATCTTCAGATCTTTGATTAAAATATTTACACCAATGTTTCCATGTTGTGTGGTTTAGTGAATTCTTTATATTTTCTCATCATTTTCCCAAACCATTCTTTCTTTGTAAAACTGCTGTTACTTATACTAAATTTTCTTTGCATATGAATAATCTCCATAGAGAGCAGCCACATCTAGAAAACACTGTACTAACCAAAGAGAAAATATTGCTTTCCAAAGTTGTATTAATTTGCTTGCCTCTCAAGAGCTGCTTTGAAAAATGACATAAGACTGCCATAACTTAAATTGCATATAGGACCCAGATATACTACATATAATTTCCTTAAACTTGATTAAAAGTATATCTTATTAAGCGAGTAGTATTTCATTTATTGCTTTTGAGTACCGTGTTACTTTTCAGTGAGAATTCTGAAAGTAATTCATGGGAAATAAAACAAAGAGGCAAAGATCTTCTAAAGAAAGTTCAAATAAAATAATTTGGTTATTTAAAATAGAACTAGTTATTAAAAAAATTCCATGCTTTAAAAAAAGTCACACATATACCTCCAAATCTGGATAACTAGGATAATTATTCACCCACCAGAAATCATTTTTTCTCTCAGTTTCCAGATTGTTGCCCTTCATTTAATAGCTCCCCACTACGTAGGTGCTACTGCTCTTTTGAATGTGGGGAGCCAGATGTTGGTTGAGTTATGGAACCACAACAGTCTTGAATAAACAGACGCACATCCTAGATTAACATAAACATTTGCTTTTAATTTACAGATATATAAGACTTTCAAGCAAAATAAACAGCTCTGAATGTCAACAACAAAATAATAGGCTGAATTTTAAAGACATAATAGCTAATGTAACTAGATTATTGAACTAGTTTTCTCAGGTGTGTTTATCTACTAACAATAGAACATCCAAATGCCTTGAATAATTTACTATTAAATATTTTATTGGCTAAACCAACCATAAAATTCCTCCTATATGTACTAGCAAATGACAACATTTATTTAAAATGACATATGAATTCAACTGGGGAGATAATTACTCCTAGGAATAAATATACTTTAATCTGCATGAGCAAAATAAAACTTTAAATTTAAAATGAAAAATATTTTTATTTTACCATATTAATTTTCCATTGTGAAGCCTTATTTATCAAGAAAAAGTATCCTATGTATAATGGTTTCAAGCTTGTGTAAAAAAATAATTTTGGAAGAGGACAGATAAATGCATACTAACTCATATGAATTTTACTTATTGTTCTTTCCTTTTCAATGTTTAGTAAGATTTATAAAAATATCTGGTCTAGTTTCATGAGCATGTATCTGTACTGTCACAGAGGACTCTGTGTTTACAATCTGGCGTAGTCAATGCTTCCTTGTCATCCATCTAGAAATTCTTTTAACATCTCAACAAGATGCCTCACGTTTTCTGCTTGCACTGGGCCATGCAAATTATGTAGCCCGTACTGATCTGATGTTCATTGCATCTGTTCTTCTAATACTGCCTGGATTAGTAAAAGAATAGCAATCAATTTAAATACTGTGAGAAACCACATATTCGGTGTTTTCTGAGTCCCTTTTCTGGGAGAACCACCCATTGAAGACTGGGTGCTATTAAATCACACTGCTGCTTTGCAACCCTGACCAAAGCTAGTAGTGCTCTCCTCTCATTTTCCTAGATTTGACTCTTTCAGCTCTTCCTGGGATTAGATGTGATATCTTAGGAACAGTCTAATTCTCTTTTACTTTAACCAACCCCATGAAGATGACAGTTACATTCAACCAAATGAGATTTAAACAATATATCATAAAATAAGAATTTGATTAAAATAAATCATGAAAACTCATTAAACACAATATCATGCAAACCTGAGAATGAGAGTGTTATGAATAATGTCAGAAAAGACACAATGTATTGGGATTTTTTTTAACAATTTGCAAAACAATATGTTGTGCAATACTTCCTTTCTATTGTTGGATTTTTTAAAAAAAAAAAACTTTAAATGTGAATAGATTTTAGAAGATATACTTCCAAGCTATTGACAGAAATGGTCACAGGAGGAGGATATATTAGTTCAGTTCAGTTCAGTCGCTCAGTCATGTCCGACTCTTTGCGACCCCATGAAGTGCAGCATGCTAGGTCTCCCAGTCCATCACCAACTTCCTGAGTCTACCCAAACTCATGTCCATTGAGTTGATGATGCCATGCAGCCATCTCATCCTCTGTCATCCCCTTCTCCTCCTGCCCCCAATCCTTCCCAGCATTAGGGTCTTTTCCAATGATGAGGTGGCCAAAGTATTGCAGCTTCAGCTTCAACATCAGTCCTTCCAATGAACACTCAGGACTGATCTCCTTTAGCATGGACTTGTTGGATCTCCTTGCAGTTCAAGGGACTCTCAAGAGTCTTCTCCAACACCACAGTTCAAAAGCATCAATTCTTCAGCACTTAGCTTTCTTCACAGTCCAGCTCTCACATCCATATATGACACTGGAAAAACCACAGCCTTGACTAGACAGATCTCTGTTGACAAAAGAATGTTTCTGCTTTTAAATATGCTGTCTACCTTGGTCATAATTTTCCTTCCAAGGAGTAAGCATCTTTTAATTTCATGGCTGCAATGATGATCTGCGGTGACTTTGGAGCCCCCCAAAAATAAAGTCTGACACTGTTTCCACTGTTTCCCCATCTATTTCCCAGGAAGTAATGGGACCAGATGTCATGATCTTAGTATTCTGAATGTTGAGCTTCAAGCCAACTTATTCACTCTCCTCTTCCACGTTCATCAAGAGGCTTTTTAGCTCCTCTTCACTTTCTGCCATAAAGGTAGAAGGGACTAGCTATAGCAGAATTCCTAAATCTACTGGATAAATATTTGTTTACCCCAAATTATTTAAATAGTCTTACCAACATATTTCTTTTTTAATTAGAGAAAATTTAAGAATGATATTCCTAACAAAATAAATGTTTACATTAATATGACTTCTCTTGTTGAGGGAATTAATCCACGTTTTGAAAAATATTTGGTTATTTTCTAAATAGATATTTTATATTATGATTTAGTAGAGTTAGTGAACTATTATAATCATTTAAACCTTAGAGAAGAGCTAACACCTATTCTACTCAAACTCTTGCAGAAAATTGAAGAGGAAGGTAAACTGCCAAACTCATTCTACGAGGCCACCATCACACTAATTTCAAAACCCGACAAATATGCCACAAAAAAAGAAAACTACAGGCCAATATCACTGATGAACATAGATGCAAAAATCCTTAACAAAATTCTAGCAAATACATTCCAACAACACATTAAAAAGATCATACAGCATGATCAAGTAGGCTTTATCCCAGGGATGCAAGGATTCTTCAATATTCACAAATCGATCAATGTAATACACCACATTAACAAATTGAAAAATAAAAACCACATGATTATCTCAATAGATGCAGAGAAAGCTTTTGACAAAATTCAACATTCATTTATGATAAAAACCCTCCTAAAAGCAGGAATAGAAGGAACATACCTCAACATAATAAAAGCTATATATGACAAACCCACAGCAAACATTATCCTCAATGGTGAAAAACTGAAAGCACTTACCCTGAAGTCAGGAACAAGACAAGGGTGCCCACTCTTACCACTAATATTCAACATAGTTTTGGAAGTCTTGGCCACAGCATTCAGAGTAGATAAAGAAATTAAAGGGATCCAGATTGGAAAAGAAGAAGTAAAACTCTCTCTGTTTGCAGATGACATGATCCTCTATATTGAAAACCCTAAAGACTCTACGAGAAAATTAATAGAGCTAATCAGTGAATATAGTAGTTTCAGGATACAAAATCAACACACAGAAATCC